>BLKR01014777.1:0-279963 GCA_011170035.1 Teleogryllus occipitalis | reverse complement strand
TCAAATTATGACCTTCATTGTATTGAATTATATTAAAAGCCAATTGTGATCAGTCTAATCTCAACTACAAGTAACCATACATGGCAAACATTATTATTCTCTATGTGGTCAGGGGTATCCAGAAGGGGGGGGGGACAGGGGCGACGTACCCCTGTCCACGACTTAATTGGGCCTCTAATTTTTTTCACATTCAAAAGAAATGAAAAATATATTTACCTTTAATCCAAATTTAATTCTCAGTTATATCTGATGCATGGAGAAATTAATTCTGTTTATGAATTGGGGGAGAAATAAATTTTTTTTTTTTTGAAAAAAGAGGCCCACTTGGATCAACTGCCCCAGGTCCCGGGTTTTCTCTGGGCACCCCTGCATATGGTACTCATTTGTAATTTTTCTGAATGTTGTAAGAAGTATGTTAATATGCATCTGATTAAATGATGTTTACTTGACTTAAATGTGAAAATGTAACTGGCTAGAGGTAATCACTATAACCATCATCAAGATATTTGAAATTAGTACCTAAACTTACTTCAAAAAATTAAATGTCAAAGAAAGAAGACTATTTTATGTATGATTTGTTTTAATGTTTTAAATTGGCACATAATCTGGTGAATAACTTGCTTGACATTGATTGTTTTTACAAATAATTTCCATTTTTGCATTAAATACTGATAGTAATGAAATTTGCTCTCCACAAACTTCAGTTGTATGATGTACAAAAGAAATTTGATCAGATTAATAATGCTCTGTATTTGGAGGCTACAACCTTTTTTGTGAGTGTTCATTTGAATAAGACACCATTATTCTCCATTTTACAACTTTGTAAGACAATGAAATTGAGTATTTCTGCAATTTTTTAGGTATTTACATAGATATGGTAAATGACATACTCTACAGTAGTGACAGATCCAGGGCACGGGGCCACACCACCACCACCCCAGTAGAAGATTTTTTGTAATTTTACTCAATTTATTCGATATAATATCCACACATGGATCTCATCATATCAAAAGCAGTCTTCCCATTATGAATATACTTGTGCATTGTTTTTATTTAACACTAATTAAGAACATTATTATTTCAAAAATATATGTGCATTTCAAAAAATATATCAACTTACAATTCCTCTCCTTATCAACCCTCTCACAGTAATATTTTCTGGCTGCATCATTGCTGT
This sequence comes from Teleogryllus occipitalis, assembly GCA_011170035.1. Taxonomy (NCBI): domain Eukaryota; kingdom Metazoa; phylum Arthropoda; class Insecta; order Orthoptera; family Gryllidae; genus Teleogryllus; species Teleogryllus occipitalis. Next base: position 278,786 of record BLKR01014777.1, on the reverse strand, counting down.
ATAGAGATTTTATTTTGTATCATCTCACAGGCAGGGAAGTACATATTGCTAATTAAGTGCAATATGTGCTAATTAAGTGCAACTGAAAAATCAATATCTTTATTTGTATCTTTCAATGAAATATACTTTTACTTTTCACTGCACAAAGCATTAAATTTGAAGCTACTGAATCAAAATGTTGATGAGATAATCTCAAACTATTTGTTATTAGAGTGAAGTGGTATCTTGATACCCAAACACATTTTCTTAAAAATGATTTTTAAGTTATGATGGTATTGCATTTAATTAGCACTGTGAGGGACCTAGTTCTATTGACGATAATTGTGACCAATAGAATGCAAAAGAAAGTAAATAATCTAAAAATATGGAAAAGATTACCACTAATTTTTTTTTATTAGGGAAATTGTTAAGTTTCTTGCTCAAAAGTAAAATGAGGCTTGTAGAGTGTTTCAATTTGGCATAAAACATTCTAGACCTAATCCTCTCTCTTAGATAAAAAATCATTTTCATTAGTGTAGGTAAATAGGGGAAGAGCTGTATATTACACATTTCAACCGCAGATTTGGGATTACTCCTAAAATATTGCAGGTTGAATTTCACTGAGCATAGTCTTTTATAGAAATAGTCTGAACAGGATAATGGCAATTATGGATATTTGTGGCTAGTCCTCCTGCATTGAACTTGCCTTGGTCCTAGGAATATTCTTGAAATATTGAAATATTACGGGGAGGGGGGGATTCTAAGACAGATCTGGTTATGAACAGAGTGCAATGTTTGTTTGTTTGATTATTCGCTGACATAACTCGATTTCTGTTTGCTTTCTTAGGGCCAACCTTAGCGCAAAATTAGGAAATATAAAATTGACATAATCTCCTTATTAACACATTCTCCCTTGCCATAACGAGCAAGGCGAAATCGGCTTGCTTCCATGAGAACGTGGCAAATTCGCAAGCGAAATCGCGTCGAATTTATTTATAATCTCCGAGTTTTCACACGTCGCTACTCATGACAAGGCTCCGACCTTCGGTCTAAGCGACTAATATAAAACATTCACTAGCCTATCCAACGCAAAATTTCCAACTTGTGTTATTTCCAAATACTTTTTTGCCTAACACTTTTACGTCACGCTTGACTCTTCGCAACGCGTGTCGAAGTTCAACACACTTCGGCCTATGCGATTAACATAACTATCCTTGAGCTGTCCATAGCATAATTTTCTGCAGATTTTACGCGAAATCTCCGCCGAAAAACACGATTAGGAAGCTAGAAAACACAGTTTGCATCACTCTGCACTCAAAGGTAGCAAGACAATATAGTAAGTAAAGTCGGACACCCTACACTGTGATGCTGCTTTGATAGACGAGAACAGCGCCCTGCGCATAACCAGGTATTCGCCTGAATCCCCTATAACTGAACTGCGCATGTTTTTCAGAACTAAACGGGGTACAGTAAAACTTGCTCAATACGGAACGTGTATAAGGCAGAAATCTGTCTAATGTGAACGTAAATCGCGGACCAGCCAAACACAATTTCTACAGTATTACATTGCATAATGCGGAATCTTGTCTTACGGAAAAAATTGGTCCCTTCCGATTCTTCATTGAGCAAGTTTTACGGTACTATGAAAAAATATTTAAGAGACAAGCTTTCGGCTCTCTCTCGGCATCGAAATCGGGAGTGTAGATCGCAATTGAAAATACACTAGACAGTACAGTTGTAGAATATTGTCATTGAATGAAAAGATTTATTGGAAATTATGAGAGAATTCAAACACACACTTATCATGTTAATCGTTGAAGTGGGAAATTTATTGAATTAGAACACTTGCTAACGACTATTACCGATCTATTGTCATGTAAAATGTAATGTCGACTTCAGAAACTAATAATCAGTAGTTACGCGCATGAATCTTTCATCAAAACGTATCACGTCTTTATTTATTCTTTTGTGTACATCGCACTGGGTTGCAGTGGGCGCGCTTACCCTTGAGATGTATGTTTAAAGTACCGACGTCCGGTTATTAAGTATGGAATAATCAAATCGTTCCTGTAGTTCAATGCCTCCCGGTTATAATTCTATCTCTGTTCAGAGCTTGGTGCTCCGACATATACGCGCGCGGACACACACATCAATATACGAATCCCTTTATTCATGAATATATTTGAATGCTGTTGATTTCTGGTCCTGGTAGTAGCCCACTTACCGTAACGTAATCGTTCCGATTCTGGTTGCCTCCAATAATTTTCAAGTTTCCAATAATTGGATAATCCCGCCATTATTACTTGTGAATATCTTGCATTTTCATTAGAGGCAGCGGTTACCACAGGTAAATGAGTGCTGCTACCGTTTTCATCGAGTTGCATGTCGGAACTGCGAGAGGCCTAGGGATTGAATTTATTTATTTATTCGCTTTATGTGCAGGTTGGGTTACGATAGCCCGCGGAAGAACTTGTGTTGGTTACACCATTACATTGCAGACTGTCGTTCAACACAATAGTTTTCTTAATCCCTGCCCCAAATTCTTTCTCCTTTTCACTATCTAATTTTGTTTCTTCACTTGAATCATTTAACAATTTTTGCTTCATTAACGTAAAAATCTGATTAATAGTACATTTTTTCTCATATCTTTCGTATTTTTGGTAGTTCAATTTCTCTCAAATCATCATTGCTCAATTCTTTTAAAAATGTATTGTCTCAGATTTAGAACATGACATTAAAATTTCCGAGCGTCTTTTTATATAAATATCCTCTTCAGTTCTAGAATATTAGAGAAACTTTTCTCTACAATTAAATACTATAATGAGCATCAAAAAATAATATTTTTAAATGACAGAGATATGTTTGTTACCATTTCTACTGCATAATTCTTAAGGGCTAAATATATCTGTTACAAGTATTGTACTCCAGCATTGGGATCAATAACCATCTCGATCTGGTTTTTCGTAGTTTCCCTTTTCCATTGAGCAAATACTGAGACGTGCCGTTACTTCGTTTCTAAACAGTAAAGGTATCTGCGCACATTTTCTTGAGCTCCTTAGGGTGTTAGTAGGTAATATAGTTATTTCATTAATATAATCATTCTCGGTGTTCGCATGGTAGCTAGTCGCGTCCTTCACGTGGGGCACGATAAGGGATAAGAGCCAAAATTTGTAGCTTAGATGCAGATAGTTTTATTATACGGGAGTGAATATAATCAAGTTTATTTTAAAACCAGGATTAGTATAGTCTAATAGCGAGAGAAGGGATTCTGGAGCTCAAGAAAAAATGCAGAGATTGCACTTCCCCCTCATAGTGTGTCACACTGTTTTAAACGGTTTTTGATGTTACATAAATAAGTAAATACATTTTTTAAATAAAAAATTTTAAAAAATAATAATTGTAGGGTCTTTGGCTGAAACAATTTGTGAAATATAACTCATGAAATGTAAACAAGCGTGTGCAGCCTGAAAAAAGAGAAGGGAGGCAACTACATTTCTGGACCCCCTTTTCCATTAAACTGTTTTTAACTATGACAACATTCTAGGAAGTCAAATATACTTATTATTAACATGAATGACATTAATAACATTATTGATTTGATTTTGAATAATTTACGGAGATATCAGATCATTTGGAGGGCTTCTTCTCTAAAAGTCGTATATCAATTCTTCAAATGTCAGCTTAAAAAAGGGGAAAATCAGGAATTCATCATATCTAGGGAAATAAACTGTTTTATTAGAGGCTACTGGGCCTCTTCGGAAACATTGAGGGGAGTCACGGCCCCCCTGGCCCCACCCTCTCTGCACACAATTATGAATGTAAAGTAAATTCACCTGGATGGAATTCTTGAATAGTGAAACTTAGTATTAGTAAAAGTGTGCATTACATGCATAGAATTCAATATATATGAGATTTATGCATTTTATAAGAACATACTGTAATGTAAAATTGCTACCTTGAATCTGAAAGGAAACAGAAGCATTTTGGTGTATTGAATATCTTTGTATAAAAAGGTTCAAATTAGTGAAGAACAAATGCTTAATCAAATATATAACTAAATAACTAAATAAATAAATAAATAAAAGAAAAATTCATGAATTCAAATTTTCAATATTTAAGTTACTGCAGGATTGTAGGATAGGTAAAAAATAAAAACACTGTTAATAGAAAGACCAATATGTATTTTGAGGAGAAATACAGGTTATGAATCAAATTTCAAAGTAAAAGACATAATACTGTGAATTGAAGGAATGTATTTTGGTTACTCTACTTAAATATTTATAAAAATTCCATCTGAAAACAGAAATAATATTTCTAGGGTACTACAGATGTTTTCTGAAGGCCCTTGTAATGACAAATACATAGTAAAACAGGAGATGAAATTTAGGAATTAATGACAATCCTCCAAGGATATTATAATAATAATTTAACATAATCGCTGAATACAGCTGCTGTGAAACACTTGAGTCTACATTCTTGTAATAGGAAAACTGCTGTTTGGAGCATTCGAGCATCAAATGAAACTTTGCATTAAATTGTGCATAGGCAATCTCTGCTTATAAAATACTTTTCAAAGGTAACAAATTGCTTAGTCTGTATTTCAACATACTCTTTTTATGAAAAATATTTAACAAAATATAGCATTATTTATCTGTACATTTAAGAATAGTGTGATTATCAAACTGGAAGTCATATTCTAGCAAATGTTGTTGCTTTATGACTCATAATATAATTTAATTGCTTCATTGATTTGAACAATAAGAAATTATATCAGAAAAGTGGAATTAACTGCCAATATATTATTGGTTATTTATATTATGCAAATTCTTGGGTCCCTAATACATTTGTACATTTTCTACAATAATTATTTTTGCATCTTCTTATAGTGTAGAAAGAAAATACTGAATTGATTAAGAACATTGAATAACACCTCATGTATTTGAGAACACTCGCATGATCGAGTGGAACAGAGTTTATTCAACAATTACAGACAGATTTTTGTTTTGTTTTGTTTTTTGTTTTCTTCTTCCTGAAGTCTTTCAAATCTTGGTAACTACAGCAGCAACTTTTACTAGATAATGAAAACATCAACACAAAAAATATATTTTAACATTCATTTCATTGGATTTTCACATCTGCACAAGTATCAAAATTAACAATCAGTATATTATTGCATCTCCAAGAAAAGTATATTGTACTATTATACAAAATACAGTGTTTATGTTCAGTTTTTCCCGAACCTGTTAATGGGTTAATACATTTTATAAATATTTGATACAATCAATTTTATTTATGTGATTTACAAAATGGTCTTTTTAATAGGATGTAAATTCCCCACTGCTGAGCACTGAGTTCACTGAGAACACTCAGTTTAAATGAATTACACCTCAAAAATTGAAGGCTGGGATAGGGAATAAAGAATTTGCATTTTGAGTGGAAAACACAGGAGAATTCTTAACTTGGTCAGAATGAGGCACACTGTTTGGCACTTGATTCACTTCTAATATGTCCTTATGTTATAAGGGAAATTCCCACATTTTGAATATGATGCAAATATTTGTCTAATCATTTTGGTGTACAACATGCTTATGGCAATTTCAAAATCCAAGACAAAATAATATTCACCGTTCGTATCCTCTTACTGGTTTTGCCAAAATCGTACTTTGATTTAGCCCACATTAGAAGTTGGAGAAGGAAAACCAAAATAACATCGTTTCGGCGACACAAACTGAAAACACATGTAACGTCTAGTATCACCAAACAATTTTCCTCCTAGTCTAGTATATCACTTGAGTGCATATCACTAATTGGCACATGAATTTGAACTTCTCCAGTTTTGCAAGTGGACAGGACGTTCGAGAACGGGAGTCCTCCACATAAACGATTCCCATTACCGGACCAGGGAACCTGAAAAAAGTGTTCGATTGTACTCCATTCGTCGAGCGCTATTGGTACGCGAAGTACCCGCCCCATCTGTCTCGCGTTCTTCGCCAAGCCGAGCCGCAATGTCCTTTACAACTGTCAGCGATGATGCGAGTGGTAACTTTGTAGGTCGCAATCTGATGCATCATTTCGGGCGACACTGGACTACGGTGTTGCAGGAGCTGTGCGACGGTTGCAAAGCAGACGTGGTTCAGCCCGCTAGCTGTCGGGAAGAACTACCCGTTTATAGCTTGGGATCGATTCGTTCGCTGTCGCAGGCTCGCAACCGAGACTCCTGAAAGTCGTAGCTGGCACAGCCCAAGTTGCCACCGTCACCATCGCAGACGCCGCGCGTTGTCTTTCATTTGGGAGTTTTGGGTTGGTGCCTCTTCATGTGGAGCGCCAGATGATCCGATCGGGCAAAAGACCGCTCACACACGTTGCACTTGAATGGTTTTGCTCCTGTATGCTTCCGGTAATGGCGGGTGAGTTCGTCAGACCTGGCGAAGCGCCATTCGCACTCCGGCCAGTGACATTTATACGGTTTCTCTCCTGTGAACACAAACAAACATTTCAAAATCATTGCGATGAAAAATGTATTGGCGTAATGCGCTGTCGTTGCGAACATGCGACGATAGCAGAACTAAATACTAGCTGTTGTTAACTTGCCTCCCTTCAAATGGCTGTTGCAATTCATTTGTAAAGGGAGGCGTTGTTTTTTATTACTCTTTTCCAATGTTTCTAACTTAACTAGCTATAAATAACTGCTGTTCCATTTACTATATAATAAAACACACGAAGCGAAAAGTCTAGGAGAGGAAAGGAATGGATGCGTAAGCAAATATTTGTGGCGTAGCGTACGCCTGCAATATAATGACGATACCTTCCAAATTTTTACTTCTCCCGTTGCTACTGTCTCTTCCACATCTTTTGGTACATTCATTTCTTCGCCTAATTCCAAATCATTCATATTAGAACGTGACGTTTTGCAGATCCAGCGGCAGCTAGTTATTGATTTTGATTCGTTTGTTTCACGCGTAATACAATTCTCAGTATTATCAACCTTCGTCCACTGTAATACGTGCGTCAGTATATTTGTTAGGAAACAGTAAACCTAATAAAATTATTCTTACTAATAAAGGAGTAAGGTAAGGCTATTCAATATCACCAACACTTTTTAACATATATTTGGAAGTTATATATATATATATATATATATATATATATATATATATATATATATATATAAACGAATATGGAAAAATAAATCAGTAGAGGTGTACGATTAATTAAAATGTTATTTTTACATTAATTCTATTTTATACGTTGATGACAAAGTGGTGATACAAGAGAGTGAAAACAAACTCCAAATATCCATTTTTATATTAAAGAAACCCCTCGAAGAATATGGACTTAAAATGCCGGCTCAAAAATCAATAGTCATGGCACTTTGAGGAAAATATCCAGTTAGATCTAAAATAACAATAGGAAACTACTGTCTAGAACAAGTAAGCAACTTCAAATACTTAGGCTGTGATGTATCCTTTAATGCAGATCATGACGTGGAAGATGAGCTACTCAAATTCCGGAATGTTTGTGGAACGATACATCAGTATCTGAGAAGCCGAACCCGAAAGGAGTCACGGCTTAAGTTTTACTCGACAATTGCAGTCCTCATATCCATGTATACCAGCGAAACATGGGAGAAAACGATATTCGAGAGAAAATTATAGATTTTTTCATTAACTTAATTTACGATTAAGGAAATATTTCGATTTTAATATTCAGGACATTTTATTTCAATAGTAATGGCTTTTTATCTGAATAATCCTGATTTTATTTTCTGAAAGTTCGTTTTCAGGTTTTTTATTAATTCCACGCTCTCGTTTTTTTTTCCTTAGACTCTTTTGGTCCACACCGGGAGTGGTAGCTCAGTGCATCAACTGATGTCACTGCAGCGCCTTGACCGGGAGGTCCTAGGTTCGAGTCCTGACGGCGGCAGGATTTTCGACACTAGCTTTTCAGCTACATCTAATTCAGTCGCTGTCTGGAGGAGAATTCTAGCGGCCGGCGGCTCTGATCGGTAGTTTTTCTTGGTTTCTCCGATCAACGCCAGGCGAATGCCGGAGCAGTACCCTACCAAACGGGCCACGGACCGCGCACGATCTTTCCTTCCTCTTCCTTGTCCTATCCTGTCCCCTCACACACACACTTACACTAACATGCACTACACTACCACATAATGCGGGAGATCGGTCGAGAGCTTAGAGCTTGTCCCGGCTGGTGCGGTGCCCCGCTGGTGGGAGAGTCCTGGTTAGGGGGAAACCCCAATAGCCGACGGTAGGTCGTCGCCGGATCTCGCCATCCAGCGGGGGAAGATCACCGCCATCTCCAGCGAAAAAACATGGACTACACTAACGGGACTAATGACCAAAGCAGTTGACGCGCCCGGAAACACGAAAAAATCAATCAATCAATCAATCTTTTGGTCCACAACAAAACCTGCAGACCCTTCGCAAAGAGAGTGCGGGACCTGAACTTGAATTGTACGAAAAACATATCGACTTATATCACAATCGTATCTTGAATTAATCGCTCAAATATTTTGCAATAATTATGCAAAGTTTTTATAAAAGCTCGCGTTACTTTTGTTTACTTCATTAAATACTGGCGTCTTAAACTGTTTTGTACAACCATTATCGTTTCGCTTCCTAAGCGTGACATCCCGAAAACATTTAGGCATTCTCTGCTGGTGTACCTCATATATTCGAGAAAAAGTTATTGAACATGAAGAACATATTAGGGTTTTAATATTAAGGAAATTTCATTTCAATGACAATGGATTCTATTTGAATAATCATCATTGTCCTTTTTAGTACCTTTGCTTTTTTTTTATTATTATTTTTATTTTTTTTTATTTTTTAACTTTCGGAATTTTTTTCTTGAATTTGCGTTCTACATCAACGCCAGCAGACTCTTAACAAAAGAACAGTGCGAAGGCTTGTATCCATTAATTCCGGGATATGAACTTGGATTGTACGAAAAACATGTCGGCCTTGATCATAAGTTGAATTAATCACAGAAATATTTTGTAATAATTGTGCGACGTTTTATAAAAGCTCGCTTTTACTTTCTCTACAGCTCGTTATTTACGGCTCGAATCTTATTAAATATTGATTTCTTAGAATGGGTTTTGTATAACCATTCTCGTACACTTCCAAATACGCTTTAAATGCTTTGATATTCGTAATTCAATACGTATTCAGTCATTTTATAGACATGCTATCAATAGTCGTATAGTAATTCAAAAAAAATCTTTTTATTTTACGTTTTATTTTGTGATATTTTCCATACGTCTTCCGCGATAACAAATCCTATACAGAAGAAATAAAAGAGGTCATCTTCGTCAACATATTACCTCTGACCTCTTTTATTTCTTCTCATAAGAACGTCAACAACACTACATCAGAATTCCTACAAATCCTATACAACCATATAATTACGCACTAGTATAGTACGATACTTCTCGTTCCTGAGAAGTAAAAATGTCTTGCGATATGTTCTCTCCTTGCAAGAGATGAACTGACATATTTCATTTTTCATTATTAAGACAGTTGATACTTTATATCGGTAGATAAGTTTCCGATTACAGACTGCCCTGAAACGCAAATCAATGAGTGCCTTGGGACTTGACGAAATGCAACTGACAAATAAAAGTATTGTTCATTCAGCTTTAGTTCACGATCTTCAAGGGTGAACGCCATGCGTTCTTCGCCCTCTATCGAAGTATAGCTTCTGTCAAAACATCGCTCTTTTTGTTTGTGGGAGGAGCGGTGGTTAGTAGTAGTAGTAATAATAATAATAATAATAATAATAATAATAATAATGTCCTTATTAATGGCGAGGCATTATTATTATTATTATTATTATTATTATTATTATTATTATTATTATTATTATTATTATTATTATTATTACTATTACTAATGATGAATTATTAGTGATGATACCTTTTGAAAATAGTGCGAGTGCAGCATTGATAATTTATATTGATATAAAAAGGACAACTTATCTAAATGTTAACGATGCATTGTTTTATTTTCGCTTAATTTTTTATAATACTAAATTTTCGTCGTTTTTAATGTTTTGACGTAAAATAAATAAAATAAAAAAATAATTTACGAGTTAATTTTGCGGGAAAATATATAAAAGGTATAATGTTGATAATTCTAGTAAAATTTATGTTAATTTACTCTTTCTCGCAAACTACTTACATAGTATAGAGAGAGTATGGTAATGCTGCGGCAAAACCGACGATTTTTCGACAGAAACATTCGTATTGTGGGGCCTTGGTGTCGAAAAAGTGGACAAATCTTATTCCTATATGTAGTAAATTACTCCCTCACACGTTATGCGGGTCCTCGATATCGAAACTTTGACTGACGGCAAAAAGTCCGTCCGTCAACGCTTACACTTAAACCGTTCAGCCAATTTTACCCCAAACTGATATTCCCTGATTGATCTGAACGAACTCGAGGCCCCGAGAGTTTCAAACGGAAATTTTCCATTTTGGGGTCACTTTACATGACACCTCAACATTTTGACAATTTTATAAAAAAAAAAAAATGGCTCAAAACTTGTAATTACGCTTTCTCCTGGGATAGAGAAAAGATCGCTTTTAAAAAATGGCATACGTCTCATTTTCATTGAACTATCTGACTTTTCGAAAATTGCAAAAGTTATAAATAATGCGAGAAAGTATATAGTATTGTAGAACTAGATTTTTTGTTTACTTCGTTGTCCTGTTAGCTCGTGACTTGGGCAGCGACCACAAGGTGCTAGGTCGTCGAGAATTCATATAGTATCCGCAATGCTACGTTATCGCAATTCCGAAGGCGGTGGCGTTGTGGCTACGTCTTGGGGTCGTTGCCCAAGTGACGGACCTCGTCCATCAACCGATCGACACACACACACACTGCAGGCACGAGTACAAGCGGCAACACGGCACGCGTGCATACGTACGCGGACGCGCAAGAATCAAACATGCGCAGCGTATGTGGGCTTATGTGAGTGCATGTGGGTATGATAGCTCGCCCTGCGGTGGCCCTCGCCGTACCCCTTCCCCGTCTTCTTGTCAGGAAGGTCCTTGCGCGGCCGTCCCACGCATGACAATCGAGCGCCTCTCGTGATTACGTAGTACGAACACGTGCGTCGGGACCCGGGAACGGAGAACTGGCGAATAGAGAAACACCAACACAACGAACATAAATCATCCATGATTCATTTCGGCGTCGCATTTTCAGCACACAAAAAGTGATTTTAACGCAGCCCGGATGAATTGTGAAACGTGTTTTTTATATGTAAATGCTGGTACAACGACTACGTATCGTATTCGAATAAAGAAGTAACGAATGCTGCTTACCCCCACACGGCCTTACGAGAGCGGCATCTAATCAACGAGAATTATCGCCTAACGAAGTGCAGCTCGTCGCTGTGTGGGTGCACAGCGTCTTCGGGGACCCCTTCGCCCCCGCGGGCACGGGCTGGGGTCGGCTAGGGGGTGGCGACGCGGCGAACGCGGCGCCCGCTCGCCGTCCCCACATCGCCCGAGAACCTTGAACCACCCGCAAATGTCACGCCGTGGCAGCGCGGAACCACAGGGCTTCTTTGTGCGCGCGCGAGTCAACAGCGACCGGCCAATCGGCCGGAGCCCGGTCGCCAGCGCGTGCGCGCTGCCCCCGCGCCGCCCCCGCGCCACTCCCGCGCCGCCCGTCCCACCTCCCCCTGCATGCCAGCACTGCTGCCGAGCCCTCCGCGAGCTCGTGTCGAGCGAACGCAGTGTTAACAAAAGCCTCACGACAGCTGCCGAACAGCACGACGTCTTCCCAGCTGAAGACACGCCTTGTCCGAAGTCTTCCGTTGCGCGTGGACTGGGTAACGAACGACAGTGTTGACTCCGAGGGCGGCCCGTTTTGCGTCCTTCCTTCTCGCCGGCTTCCCAATAGCACAGCTTTCATTCCAGTCCCGTTTTTTTCCGGTGATAGTCTTTTGCACGATTGTACGACTCTTTTTTTTTCACAGACTTCCTGGGTATATACGGAATTGTAATTCACATTTACTTTTCAAGGGCTTTCTAGTAGCTTCAGTAATTTCTTCGCCATCATCTTCCTTTTTAATCACATGGTTTTTATTGCGGTTGTTTTAATTGATTTATGTACGTACACGCTCAACGGTAGCGCATGTTGTTTATTCGTGATGACAGTACTGCATCTCAAAATTTGAAAACGCGACAATTGGGTGTGTTGTGAGATCCATTGAACTTAAAAAATGTATATTGAACTAGATTCTGCAAGCTATTTCTCGAAGATTTACATAGACTGTAAACGCTACTAGACTGTAAGTTCTTGTAGAAGAGTCGAGATCAAGGTCATGTGTCATGTTGTGCAGGTGCCTTCCGCGTAGCAAACGAGAAAACAACTTTGGCTGTGCTACGGAACAGAATGCCTCGGAATTCCAAGTTCCATTCATACGGTCAAAGACCTTTACAGACATCGCGACTGGAATGCATAATGCATATTTTTTTATACTCAAACAATACCTCGTCAGTTGTTTCAAGGCTTCCGTGGGAAATTCGAGTTACTACTGTGTCTAAACGCACTGATGTGCATACTGTTTCCTTGAGCAAGCGCACATACGCACCGCATATTTCAAGCACAACGCACGCGTTCAAGTACACAAACAACGCATATTTGTAATACTTCAGTTCGATAGAAGAATTTCCCGTTACGTTTTTCGTTTCGTAACTAGATTCGCATTTCAGAAAGTACTTACCATTTATATTCCTTTGCTTTCATATAATTTGTCACTTTTTGAGTCTGTATGTTGCGGGTACAAACAGAGGATGAGCCATTTCAGGTGGTCTCAAAAGTGCACCATCATGTTCTCCTCCGATGAACAAATGTTTCCTAAGTCATTTTGCTCAGAAACGCTTCGTTTCTGCACAGTAGTTTCTTGACGATTTCTCACCTATTAAACCCACCTCCAGAACGTTGTGACTCGAAGGTCTAAACATTGCCGAAGAAAAAATCTATTTTCGGGTACAAAGGACAAAAAACTAAAATTTGTGAATTTACGAAATTATGGCGCAAATTTCGACAGCCTTGTATTGGGAGCGGTGTTTTCTTTTAACGCCGATTTTAGGCTGTCAGAATTGCTGTGCTCTCGTTGTTCACAAATGACGGCGATTGAACTCCCGACTCTCAGTGCTTCAAGTCTTGGAAATGCGTATAAAATTGCGGTAATATCCACGATGCGAAGAAGTCGAAAAATTACACAAACGCTTTCTTCCTTCGTACTGCAAAGGAATAATTTAATGCAAAGATTGTGAGGAACATTTTTTTCACCTGAAATTACTCATTCTGTATATACCCGTAACATACCGAATTAAAAAAGTACAAATTATTTGTAATATTCTTTTTTTGTACACGATATACTTTTATCCAATTATTTACCAATCTTCGACATTTTTCAAATAATATTTTTGTCGTATTATTTTTCCATCGAACGCATTTTTCTAATTAATATTGTATTTCTTTATTCGTTTCTTTGTGACTAGGTGAGATGTTTTCCTCTTGAGTTTTCACTTCGACTAATAAGATAACTTCAGCCCGTAAAAATCAATAATATTAACAAAAAACATACAGAATAATAGGAGAGCATACCACACTAAAGACCGGGAACCCCTGTTTGAATAGGGTTCGTTTAAGGGGTATTCCTGGGAGTTCACGAGGAAGCTGATGGGTGGTTTGTCACGCTTTTCTTATTAACGATCATCGACAATATTTTTCATCTATTATTTTTGTCGTATTGATAATGAACTAGTTCAGATATTACTACTGTATGACACGCATTATTCAATTCAGTATTGTACTTGATTTTCGTTTCCTTGTACAGGAAGTGGCACTGTTTTCTTTTTGAATATCAAATTCGACTGTTGATTGATTAATTGATTCCGGCCGCGTCAACTGCTTTGTTAATTAGTACCGTTAGTGTAGTAAATGATCCCAGGAGGTGGCGGCGTTCCTCTCATTCGATTGTGAGATTGGCGCCGACCTACACGTCGTCTTGCAAGGGATTTCCCCCTCCAGATGTCTACCCCAGAGGGGCACCGCTCCAGCCAAGACCAGCACTAGCACCAGCACTAAGAGGGAGGGAGGTCAAGGAAGAGATCGTGCGCGGTCTGTGGCCTGTTTGTTAGGGTACAGTTCCGTCATTCGCCTGGCATTGATCGGAGAAACCACGGAAAACTACCCGGCAGAGCAGCCGGCCGCTAGGATTCTCCTCATGGCAGCTACTGAATTCTACTTAGATATACTGCTAGTTTCGAAAATCCTCCATTGTTTGCGGTTACGGTGCAGAGACGGCGGCGATGCTGGCGCTGAGCTAAATCTGCCGCGCGCAATCAAAAATGTCGAAATTATTGTTATTTAGTATTATTATTAACTATTTCTAAGACCATTTCAGTACACTTTCTTACTTCCATTACTCTGAGACATGTAAGTATAATTAGAAGAAATTAATAAGACAAAGGACTTTCAAGGATAAAAAAGTGAGTTCCGTTCTAAGTTTCTAATTCTCTATTAGACTGCGCAGAACAGTATGAGTAAAGTTTATAATGTAGAAGATGTCATAATGTTCTTCCTACTCAAAATGTAAAATTGTGAATTTTGTTTACACTTGGAATGCAATTATTCATGTTACCAGAATCTTTCCCAAGAGTTAATTAAAATACTGGATAGGGTTAAAAACTTCCAGCTTCTTTTACCCGTAAAGTGACGTTTCTTGTATACTGATGCACTGCTACACTGATGCATTTGAAGAAGTATTCATTATCAATAAAACAGCTAAGATTTTTCACTACAAGCTGTTACAACATAATTAATATTTCTGTACGCTTCCAGTTCTATCCGCTGATTACTCAGTATATATCATCAAAAATTCACAAAGAATATAATGTAGAAATACGGCAACACACACTAAAGACCGGGGACACAGTAGGGAGATCTTGTGAACTTCCTGTTTGAATACAGTGCGTTCGTACCATATTCCTTGGAGTTCACAAGAGTTGCTGGGTGGTGTGTCACGCTTTGGAGCGCGGTGGAGCTCCTTAGGAAGCCTTCAGAGTGTGTTGCTTTAAATGTGAACTTCATTCGAAATTTCACCTGTTTTAGAGCCGTCTCTACTTCCTGTGGCCGATGTTAGATACAACCCTGAGCACACTGTTCCGACCAATTAAAGATGTTGATCCCACATATCATTACCAAGAGGCTAGTTGAAAAATCACTTTTCGATATTCGTTCACTATGTATACTAAACTTGAAAAATATCCGACGTGGCTCGAGCTTTCTTCGTATCTAATCCTTTTGAAAGATCAATTTTATATAAACCACGGAGTTTAAGCTTGTTATTTTGAAGAAATTCGTTCAAGTTTTAATAAAATGCTATAATTTTCTATCATTTTATTTTACAGTACAGTACTGTTAAATTAAATGTACGCATTGCTTCTGGCCTCTAACGAATCTATTAAGTACCAGTTCTGCTGCACCTCTACTGGCCTCTGGCGGAATATATTAAGAACCACGTGCTCTTAGCGAGAGACGAAAAATAATGACAATGGTGCATCTATCAATATATTATTTAAATTATTTATTTTCCGCATTTGTGTATTAACTTTTGCCAGACTTTGCAAGGACATTTCGACAATCCTGAAGAACCTGTAAAAATTTCGTATCTATTCATATACTACTTTTTATGGTATAAATCTTGGTTACATGTCAATAAATTTACTTTTATTAGTATAGATATCAAATTGTGCAATAGATATCAGACGGTGCGGGGAGAGGAGTGTGCTACGACTAAGTCAGTGGGGGTGGGGTAAGAATCCTTTTAACGGTTCCAGTCACGTCCGCAAGTTGTTGTTTTTTTGTTTTTAACTGCAGCTTCAGCTCGCTCATAAACTACTGGCTCACCGGCCTCTCTGCCCATTCACTGCGATCTTTCTTGTTTGCTTTAGACTCGAGTGTTCATTAGGAAGGCCTGCCCATTCATGTCCTCTCCCGACCGAACTCTTGTTTCCACTCGCAGATTAGGAATCAAAAGGTCACTCTAGGCCGGCCTTTCAGCTCTTCTCTGTCGGTCAACACAGCGTTGCTAGACGTCTCGTTAGACTCTGACCACTGAAGTGATCAGTCATAATCGCTAATCCCATCACAAAGTTTCAAAATTCAGTACTTTCCACCTACTAGAATCGTATCTGATCAAAAATATTTTTTCTAAAATTAGTGAAATTTTCGTCACTAACATTTTTATTACTCGTGCGTGTGCGTCGGCAATAACATCATGTTTCCATTAAACAGCGCTGCGACTATATAGCACCAAGAAGGTTCGCCTCTAGGTAAGGCCGTTTGCAGCACACACAATCTCTCCGCTTCCGAGCCGTCCTGCCAACTTCCACTCCCCCACCTCCTTTCCCTAAGCCCAGCCCCTTCTCACGCCCTCGCTTCTCCGCGCACACCCCCGCATTGCTCCTTTCCTGGCGTCTCGTTCGCACACGTAGTCTCACGCATCAGTTGCTTTCTCGCTCTAACGTCCCTTTCTCCCCCTCTCTCTCACCCCCTCTCCCTCTCTCTCTCTCTCTGTCACACACACACTCCCACTGTGTGGTTTATGTGTACCTGTTCGGTGAGGAACGACATGGTTCTCTTTTTAATGTTTGGCGCGAGACACACACACACACACACACACACACACACATCCACGGGTCTCATTCAAAAAGGCTTCACCTCGACGAGGGACGCGTGGTGGGGACAAAGAGACAACTAAAGAATGTGGTTCGCCTCGACTTGAGAGGGTTTCCCCCCTCTTCCTCTCCCTCTAACTCACGCTCATTCTGGACCCTCATTCATACACAATTTACCCCAAGCGGTGTTGCCAACTTATTTTGTGACCAATACACCACGCTCATTAAAAACTTCCTCTCTTACCATTTGCGAAATGTAACAAAGAAGAAGACTGCGTATTCCAGACGGAAACGCCGTTTGTCAAGGTTTGTGGGATATTGTATTAAATTACACACGAACCTTCAACGTGTAGATTTTTATTTTTTTAAAAAAATGATGTGATTTTACGAAAATATATCCACATTTCATTTCTTCAAAATGATTGTTTCAAAGAGTCAAGAAATAGAAAATATTTGCTATCAGACAATATTCTCGTATATCAGTCTCCTATATCAGATAAAAAAAAATCACTTTCAGCGAAGTTCATCATACTCATGTTCGTATCGTCAAAAATGATTGGAATAAAATTTTAAATGTTTTGATTTATATATACTTAGATATAGTTTCGCAAATAGTTGTGGGCAAGTAGCACCCTAAAAATCAATTTAAGATTAAGTATCAATTGTTTTCTTCACAATTATCTAAAGTATCGTTTGCATAATATTCACATCATGTTTACGAATCAAGCTGTCTTAAAACATTAGAAACAAAATTATCACTTTCTTAAATGTTTGGTTCGAAGTATTCTTTGATATGGTATCCAAGTTAAGGGTGTCAGCCCCAGACATTATGTTCATAAGATTTCTTGTAGATTTATAAGTCGATTCGTTCCCACTTCTTTATAAACATACTTCTATTACACCGAACTTGCGACATTATTCTACTTCAATTTATTTCATTTAATTTTATACTCAATAAGCAAGTACTACATTCTCTTGTTCTTTACATTGAGTTTTTAAAAATGCACGTATTAATATTTATTTGCCATCAGAAAATGTTGCCTCTCTTGGAGGTTGTCCTGTTGTGTAAAAAATTATAATAGTCTTCTCCTTTGTTTCGAAATATTCTCAACTTTTTTCTTAAGTAGCTGGAATATCAGCTCCATATACAGTCCATATTTGTTCAATCTCGATATAGATACCTACTCCCATGTTTGCTCAATATTTACATGGATGAAAACATAAATATAGTCATAAATTCTACAGAGATGGTTCGAATATTCTTTTATATATTTCTATCAGAGCTATGATATCAGCTACATCAGTTATAAACATTTCACTGCAATTCTGCGTTCCATCATTTCTTCTCATTTTAATTCGCTGACATTACCATTTCTCACTCTAAAATGTGCTTTTATAAACAGATCCCTATTAAGATGTATGTGGGGGTCCAAAAACGTTTCCTTATATCGAGGTTTATACGGATTTGTCAAAGCGTCGAAGCCATGTGAAATAAGAATATTATTTTATTGAAGTGTTGTTCAAAATGTATCTTTGACGTATTTTCAGAAAACGCAGGGACAACAGTTCGCGACATTACGATTCCATGTTATACTTACTTTAATTTGCTGATATTTCCGCTCTCCATATTTCTCTTTGTGTCGATAAATGGGTTTGTACTAATACAAATTCACGCACATAAAATGTTGCGAGACATAAACGGTTAAGCATGTAGAAAATAAACTAATTTCTAAAACGATTGTTTCGAACTAATTTTTTTATATATTTTCCCGAGGAGTGGAGACATGAACTGCCAAGATTATGCATGTCTCTTCTCCACATAATTATCTTATATTTCCAAGGCATAGTATTTACATCGTGTTTGTAAAAATTCATATTCACATCAGAAAATGCTGTATTATATGGCGATAATAACATTTTCTTGCTTTTAGCAATGTTTCGATATATTTTCAAAAACTTTTCCAACATACTTGGGATATCAGCTCGAAATAATGTGAATATTTGTTCATTGTCGAAACATTTAGCTAATACTACCTTTGTTTAATATACACATTGTATTGATAACTGACTCGTAAATTGTTAGAAATAAAATTAAAATTCTATAGGTTAGGTTCGAAATTTCTTTGAAATGTCGTGTCAGAGCTAGGATATCAGCTTGACCCTTACATTACTGAATTTTATCTGCTTTAATTAATTGATAATGCCTTCTCTCAACCTACACTTCGTATTTATAAAATATATCTATTAAAACGTATTGGGTAACTGAAGATGTATCCTTACTCCGAAGTTGATGTAGATTTATCCAATCGTCAAAGTCATTTTGAATACTACTGATTATTTTCTTCAAGTTTTCTTCAAAATATTCTTTGATTCATTTTCGGAAAACGATGCGATATCAGTTACCAACTTTATGATTCCATATTATCTTTGAGTTTTAACTCACCGGCTGAGTTTAGCTCAGACTCACAAATGTCGTTGACTTTGCAGTGGCTCAAACCTGAATGTGCTAGAATCAAGTCTCGACGGTGGCGGAATATTCGCGACCGGCTGTTCTGAATGTTAGTTTTCCATGGCTTCAATCAATACCAGGCGAATGCCGGTGCAGTTCCCTAACAAACAGGCCACGGATGGCGCGCGATCATTCCTTCTTCTTCCTTGTCCTTTCACCTCTCTCTCTCACACACATGAATTATACTATCTCACACATCGGAGACCGGTCGCGAGTTTCGAGTTTGTCCCTACTGGAGTGACGCCTCGCTGGTGGAGACGCCTGGGGTGAGAAACCCCCCACAAGTTCTCTAAGTAGGCTCCATATCTCCACATTGACTAGAGTAGTAAAATCGCCACCGCCCGCGATAAGCATTCACTACGGAGACTAATAACCAAAGCAGTTGGCATTCCCGGAAACATCAATCTACTTCTTAATACTTCAAAGACTTGTATTACATATTTTCTAACAAAAAACTTTGCTAGACCCGAGGATCAAATCGTTTAGGATTTAAAAAATCTTAAAGCTTAGTTTCTCCTAGAATTGTTCTTTCTCGACACAATTAGCTTATATATTCATCGCTTACTTTTAAACGCAACCCTAATTAAACGTTTTGGGAACTTAAAATGTTTACTTTTATCGAGGATCATGCGGATTTATCACATCGTTAAAGCCATTTGGAATGAACGATTGTGTTAATACAAATTCGCAAATGTCTATTTTTTATATATTTTCCCGAGGAACTGAAACCAACTAGAAACGTTAAGCATACGATTCTTCTCTGAGTAATGAGCTAATATTTCTGACTATTACTATTTACATCGTATTTATAAAAATTCTCGTATTTCATATATTTGTGATCACAAAATGCTGTATGTCAAATCGTTGAGGCCATTTGAAACAAAAGTATTACTTTATTGAAGTGTAGTTCAAAACGTATTACAAACGTAATTTCAGAACACGCTGGGAAACAGCTCCAGACATTACGAGTCCATATTGTCTTCTACAATAATTTGCAGATATTTTCGATCTTCATATTTTTCGTTCTGTCCATAAACGGGATTGTATAAATACAACTCCACAGATGTTTCGAGAAATAAACAGTTAAACATTTAGAAAAACGAATTTCTTAATCTCTTGTTTCAAACTATTTTTTTTATGTTTTCTGCAGAAGTAGACATCTACTGCAAATATGTGTGTCACTCCTATGTAATTAGCAAATATTTCTAAAGCTTAGTATTTATGCCGTCTTGTTAACTATTTACACAGTTAATGATGGTTTAAGTTATAATGTGTTAATAAATCGCATATGTTAGCAACCAAAAACTGCATATACGTTCATTCTCGACACAATTACCTTATATTACCATCGCTTAAAATTAAACATCCCCCTAATGGAACATCTTTTGACCTTAAAATGTTTACTTGTATCACGGAACTAGCGGATTTGTCAAATGGTTGAAGCCACTTTGAACAAAAGTATTATTTTATGGAAGTGTTATTCAAGAGGTATCTTTGACGTAATTTCAGAAAACGCTGGGACAAAAACACGCGACATTACGTTCCATGTTACCTTCTACAATAATTCGCTGATATTTCTGCTCTTCATATTTTTCGTTGTGTCGATAAACGGGAATGTATATATACAAATTAACAAATATATTTCGAATCAAAAACGGTTAAACATTTAGAAAAACGAATTTCTTAAACGATTGTTTCGAGCTATTTTTTGATATGTTTTCTGTAGAAGTAGATATCAACTGAGAAGATTTTGCACATGTGTCATTTATATGTAATTAGCTAATTATGCTAACGTTTACTATTTACCTCGAAAAATATTCTTATTTTCCCATATTTGCGATCAGAAAATGCTGTACTACAAATCGTTCAAGCCCTTTGCAACAATAATATTATTTTATTGAAGTGTTAGAAACGTATCATAGAAGTAATTTCAGAAAACGCAGGAAAATCAGCTCGCGACATTACGATTCCATGTTATCTTCTACTTCCATTGGCTGAAATTTCTGCGCTCAATATTTTTGGTTGTGTCCATAAACGGGATGGTATATATACAAATTCACACACAAATTTCGAATCATAAACAGTTAAATATTTAGAAAAACGAATTTCATAAACGCTTGTTCTGAACGTTTTTTTGATATGTTTTCTGTAGAAGTAGACATCAACTGATAAGAATTTGCACATGTGTCATTTCTATGTAATTGGCTAATATTTCTAACGTTTACTATTTATCTCGTGTTGTAAATAAATTCTTATTTCACATTTTTGTGATCAGAAAATTCTGGACTACAAATCGTTCAAGCTATTTGCAAAAATTGTATTATTTTATGGAAGTGTTAAAAACGTATCATAGACTTAATTTTAAAAAACGGAGGGAAATCAGCCTGCGACATTACGATTCCATGTTATCTTCTACATTAATTGGCTGATATTTCTGCTCTTAATA
This sequence comes from Teleogryllus occipitalis, assembly GCA_011170035.1. NCBI lineage: Eukaryota > Metazoa > Arthropoda > Insecta > Orthoptera > Gryllidae > Teleogryllus > Teleogryllus occipitalis. The sequence continues at coordinate 257,132 of BLKR01014777.1, read as the reverse complement.
TATTTCGTTGTGTCGATAAACGGGATTGTATAAATACAAATTCACACACATATTTCGAATCATAAACGGTTAAACATTAGAAAAACGAATTTCATAAACGCTTGTTTCGAAATATTTTTTGATATGTTTTCTGTAGAAGTAGACATCAACTGAAAAGATTTTGCATTTGTGTCATTTCTATGTAATTAGCAAATATTTCTAACGTTTACTATTTACCTCGTGTTAATAAATAAATAAATTCTTATTTCACATTTTTCCGATCAGAAAATTCTAGACTACAAATCGTTCAAGCTATTTGCAATAATAGTATTATTTTGTTGAAGTGTTAAAAACGTATCATAGAGAGAATTTTAGAAAACGCAGGGAAATCAGCCCGCGACATTACGATTCCATGTTATCTTCTACATCAATTGGCTGATACTTCTGCGCTTAATATTTTCGGATGTGTCCATAAACGGGATTGTATATATACAAATTCACACACATATTTCGAATTATAAACGGTTAAAAATTTAGAAAAACGAATTTCATAAACGCTTGTTTCGAACTATTTTTTGATATTTTTTCTGTAGAAGTAGACATCAACTGAAATGATTTTGAACATATGTAATTTCTATATAATTAGCTAATATTTCTAACGTTTACTATTTACCTCGTGTTAATAAATAAATTCTTATTTCACATATTTGCGATCAGAAAATGTTGTACTACAATTCGTTCAAGCTATTTGCAACAATAGTATTATTTAATTGAAGTGTTAGAAACGTAACACAAAAGTAATTTCTGAAAACGCAGGGAAATCAACTCGCGACATTACGATTCCATGTTATCTTCTACATCAATTGGCTGTTATTTCTGCACTTAATATTTTTCGTTGTGTCCATTAACCGTATTGTATAAATACAAATTTGGAAACATATTTCGAATCATATACGATTAAACATTTAGGAAAACGAATTTCATAAACGCTTGTTTCGAAATATTTATTGAAATGTTTTCTGTAGAAGTAGACGTTAACTGAAAAGAATTTGCACATGTGTCATTTTAATGTAATTGGCTAATATTTCTAACGTTTACTATTTACCTCGTGTAATAAATAAATTCTTATTTCACATATTTGCGATCAGAAAATGCTGTACTACAAATCGTTGAAGCCATTTGCGATAAGAGTATTATTTTATTGACGTGCTAAAAAGGTGTCATAGACGTAATTTCAGAAATCGCAGGGAAATCAGCTCGCGATATTACGATTCCATGTTATCTTCTGCTTCAAGTGGCTGATATTTCCGTGCTTAATACTTTTCGTTGTGTTCAAACGGGATTTTATAAATACAAATTCACACACATATATCAAATCATAAACGGTTAAACATTTAGAAAAACGAATTTCATAAACGCTTGTTTCGAACTATTTTTTGATATTTTTTCGGTAGAAGTAGACACCAACTGAAAAGATTTTGCACATGTGTCATTTCAATGTAATTAGCTAATATTTCTAACGTATAATATTTGCCTGGTGTTAAGAGATAAATTCTTATTTCACATATTTGCGATCATAAAATGCTGCATTACAAATCGTTCAAGCCATTTGCAACAATAGTACTATTTTATTGAAGTGTTAAAAACATATCATAGAAGTAATTTCAGAAAACGCAGGGAAATCAGCACGCGACATTATGATTCCATGTTTTTTTCTACTTCAATTGGCTGATATTTCTGCGCTTAATATTTTTCGTTGTGTCCATAAACGGGATGGTATAAATACAAATTCACACACATATTTCGAATCATAAACGGTGAAACATTTAGAAAAACGAATTTCATAAACGCTTGTTTCGAACTATTTTTTGATATGTTTTCTGTAGAAGTAGACATACACTGATAAAATTTTGCACATGTGTCATTTCTATGTAATTGGCTAATATTTCTAGCGTTTACTATTTATATCGTGTTAATAAATAAATTCTTATTTCGCATATTTGCGATCAGAAAATTCTGGACTACAAATCGTTTAAGCTATTTGCAAAAATATAATTATTATATGGAAGTATTAAAAACGTATCATAGACGTAATTTTAGAAAACGCAGGGAAATCAGATCGCGACATTACGATTCCATGCTATCTTCTACTTCAATTGGCTGATATTTCTGCTCTTAATATTTTTCGTTGTGTCCATGAATGGGATGGTATAAATACAAATTCACACACATATTTCGAATCATAAACGCTTAAATATTCAGAAAAACCAATTTCATAAACGCTTGTTTCGAACATTTTTTTGATATGTTTTCTGTAGAAGTAGACATCAACTTAAAAGATTTTGCACATGTATCATTTCTATGTAATAAGCTAATATTTCTAACGTTTACTATTTACCTCGTGTTAATAAAAATATTCTTATTTCCCATATTTGCGATCAGAAAATGCTGTGTTACAAATCGTTCAAGCTATTTGCAATAATAGTATTATTTTATTAAAGTGTTAAAAACGTATCTTAGAAGTAATTTCAGAAAACGCAGGGAAATCAGCTCGCGACATTACGATTCCATGTTATCTTCTACTTCCATTGGCTGAAATTTCTGCGCTCAATATTTTTCGTTGTGTCCATTAACGGGATGGTATAAATACAAATTCACACACATATTTCGAATCATAAACGGTTAAATATTTAGAAAAACGAATTTCATAAACGCTTGTTTCGAACTTTTTTTTGATATGTTTTCTGTAGAAGTAGACATCAACTGATAAGATTTTGCACATGTGTCATTTCTATGTAATTGGCTAATATTTCTAACGTTTACTATTTATCTCGTGTTGTAAATAAATTCTTATTTCACATTTTTGCGATCAGAAAATTCTGGACTACAAATCGTTCAAGCTATTTGCAAAAATTGTATTATTTTATGGAAGTGTTAAAAACGTATCATAGACTTAATTTTAGAAAACGGAGGGAAATCAGCCTGCGACATTACGATTCCATGTTATCTTCTACATTAATTGGCTGATATTTCTGCTCTTAATATATTTCGTTGTGTCGATAAATGGGATTGTATAAATTCAAATTCACACACATATTTCGAATCATAAACGGTTAAACATTTAGAAAAACGAATTTCATAAACGCATGTTTCGAAATATTTTTTGATATGTTTTCTGTAGAAGTAGACATCAACTGAAAAGATTTTGCATTTGTGTCATTTCTATGTAATTAGCAAATATTTCTAACGTTTACTATTTACCTCGTGTTAATAAATAAATAAATTCTTATTTCACATTTTTCCGATCAGAAAATTCTGGACTACAAATCGTTCAAGCTATTTGCAATAATAGTATTATTTTGTTGAAGTGTTAAAAACGTATCATAGAGAGAATTTTAGAAAACGCAGGGAAATCAGCCCGCGACATTACGATTCCATGTTATCTTCTACATCAATTGGCTGATATTTCTGCGCTTAATATTTTCGGATGTGTCCATAAACGGGATTGTATATATACAAATTCACACACATATTTCGAATTATAAACGGTTAAAAATTTAGAAAAACGAATTTCATAAACGCTTGTTTCGAACTATTTTTTGATATTTTTTCTGTAGAAGTAGACATCAACTGAAAAGATTTTGAACATATGTCATTTCTATATAATTAGCTAATATTTCTAACGTTTACTATTTACCTCGTGTTAATAAATAAATTCTTATTTCACATATTTGCGATCAGAAAATGTTGTACTACAATTCGTTCAAGCTATTTGCAACAATAGTACGAGTATTATTTAATTGAAGTGTTAGAAACGTAACACAAAAGTAATTTCAGAAAACGCAGGGAAATCAACTCGCGACATTACGATTCCATGTTATCTTCTACATCAATTGGCTGTTATTTCTGCACTTAATATTTTTCGTTGTGTCCATTAACCGTATTGTATAAATACAAATTTGCAAACATATTTCGAATCATATACGATTAAACATTTAGGAAAACGAATTTCATAAACGCTTGTTTCGAAATATTTTTTGAAATGTTTTCTGTAGAAGTAGACGTTAACTGAAAAGAATTTGCACATGTGTCATTTTAATGTAATTGGCTAATATTTCTAACGTTTACTATTTACCTCGTGTAATAAATAAATTCTTATTTCACATATTTGCGATCAGAAAATGCTGTACTACAAATCGTTGAAGCCATTTGCGATAAGAGTAATATTTTATTGACGTGCTAAAAAGGTGTCATAGACGTAATTTCAGAAATCGCAGGGAAATCAGCTCGCGATATTACGATTCCATGTTATCTTCTGCTTCAAGTGGCTGATATTTCCGTGCTTAATACTTTTCGTTGTGTTCAAACGGGATTTTATAAATACAAATTCACACACATATATCAAATCATAAACGGTTAAACATTTAGAAAAACGAATTTCATAAACGCTTGTTTCGAACTATTTTTTGATATTTTTTCGGTAGAAGTAGACACCAACTGAAAAGATTTTGCACATGTGTCATTTCAATGTAATTAGCTAATATTTCTAACGTATAATATTTGCCTGGTGTTAAGAGATAAATTCCTATTTCACATATTTGCGATCATAAAATGCTGCATTACAAATCGTTCAAGCCATTTGCAACAATAGTACTATTTTATTGAAGTGTTAAAAACATATCATAGAAGTAATTTCAGAAAACGCAGGGAAATCAGCACGCGACATTATGATTCCATGTTTTTTTCTACTTCAATTGGCTGATATTTCTGCGCTTAATATTTTTCGTTGTGTCCATAAACGGGATGGTATAAATACAAATTCACACACATATTTCGAATCATAAACGGTGAAACATTTAGAAAAACGAATTTCATAAACGCTTGTTTCGAACTATTTTTTTGATATGTTTTCTGTAGAAGTAGACATACACTGATAAAATTTTGCACATGTGTCATTTCTATGTAATTGGCTAATATTTCTAGCGTTTACTATTTATATCGTGTTAATAAATAAATTCTTATTTCACATATTTGCGATCAGAAAATTCTGGACTACAAATCGTTTAAGCTATTTGCAAAAATATAATTATTATATGGAAGTATTAAAAACGTATCATAGACGTAATTTTAGAAAACGCAGGGAAATCAGCTCGCGACATTACGATTCCATGCTATCATCTACTTCAATTGGCTGATATTTCTGCTCTTAATATTTTTCGTTGTGTCCATGAACGGGATGGTATAAATACAAATTCACAAACATATATCGAATCATAAACGGTTAAATATTCAGAAAAACCAATTTCATAAACGCTTGTTTCGAACATTTTTTTGATATGTTTTCTGTAGAAGTAGACATCAACTTAAAAGATTTTGCACATGTATCATTTCTATGTAATAAGCTAATATTTCTAACGTTTACTATTTACCTCGTGTTAATAAAAATATTCTTATTTCCCATATTTGCGATCAGAAAATGCTGTGTTACAAATCGTTCAAGCTATTTGCAATAATAGTATTATTTTATTAAAGTGTTAAAAACGTATCTTAGAAGTAATTTCAGAAAACGCAGGGAAATCAGCTCGCAACATTACGATTCCATGTTATCTTCTACTTCCATTGGCTGAAATTTCTGCGCTCAATATTTTTCGTTGTGTCCATTAACGGGATGGTATAAATACAAATTCACACACATATTTCGAATCATAAACGGTTAAACATTTAGAAAAACGAATTTCATAAACGCTTGTTTCGAACTTTTTTTTGATATGTTTTCTGTAGAAGTAGACATCAACTGATAAGATTTTGCACATGTGTCATTTCTATGTAATTGGCTAATATTTCTAACGTTTACTATTTATCTCGTGTTGTAAATAAATTCTTATTTCACATTTTTGCGATCAGAAAATTCTAGAATACAAATCGTTCAAGCTATTTGCAAAAATTGTATTATTTTATGGAAGTGTTAAAAACGTATCATAGACTTAATTTTAGAAAACGGAGGGAAATCAGCCTGCGACATTACGATTCCATGTTATCTTCTACATTCAATTGGCTGATATTTCTGCTCTTAATATTTTTCGTTGTGTCCATTAACGGGATGGTATAAATACAAATTCGCACACATATTTCGAATCATAAACGGTTAAATATTCAGCAAATTGAATTACATAAACGCTTGTTTCGAACTATTTTTTGATTTTTTTTCTGTAGAAGTAGACATCACCTTAAAAGATTTTGCACATGTGTCATGTCTATGTAATAGGCTAATATTTCTAACGTTTACTATTTACCTCGTGTTAATAAATAAATTCTTATTTTACATATTATCGATCAGAAAATTCTGGACTACAAATCGTTTAAGCTATTTGCAAAAATAGAATTATTTTCTGGAAGTATTAAAAACGTATCATAGACGTAATTTTAGAAAACGCAGGGAAATCAGCTCGCGACATTACGATTCCATGCTATCTTCTACTTCAATTGGCTAATATTTCTGCTCTTAATATTTTTCGTTGTGTCTATGAACGGGATGGTATAAATACAAATTCACAAACATATTTCGAATCATAAACGGTTAAACATTCAGAAAAACGAATTTCATAAACGCTTGTTTCGAACTTTTTTTTGATATGTTTTCTGCAGAAGTAGACATCAACTTAAAAGATTTTGCGCATGTGTCATTTCTATGTAATAAGCTAATATTTCTAACGTTTACTATTTACCTCGTGTTAATAAAAATATTCTTATTTCCCATATTTGCGATCAGAAAATGCTGTGTTACAAATCGTTCAAGCTATTTGCAATAATAGTATTATTTTATTAAAGTGTTAAAAACGTATCTTAGAAGTAATTTCAGAAAACGCAGGGAAATCAGCTCGCGACATTACGATTCCATGTTATCTTCTACTTCCATTGGCTGAAATTTCTGCGCTCAATATTTTTCGTTGCGTCCATTAACGGGATGGTATAAATACAAATTCACACACATATTTCGAATCATAAACGGTTAAACATTTAGAAAAACGAATTTCATAAACGCTTGTTTCGAACTTTTTTTTGATATGTTTTCTGTAGAAGTAGACATCAACTGATAAGATTTTGCACATGTGTCATTTCTATGTAATTGGCTAATATTTCTAACGTTTACTATTTACCTCGTGTTAATAAATAAATTCCTATTTCACGTTTTTGCGATCAGAAAATGCTGTACTACAAATCGTTGAAGCAATTTGCAACAATAGTGTTATTTTATTGACGTGCTAAAAAGGTATCATAGACGTATTTTCAGAAATCGCAGGGAAATCAGCTCGCGATATTACGATTCCATGTTATCTTCTGCTCCAAGTGGCTGATATTTCTGTGCTTAATACTTTTCGTTGTGTTCAAACGCGATTTTAGAAATACAAATTCACTCACATATTTCAAATCATGAACGGTTAAACATTTAGAAGAACGAATTTCATAAACGCTTGTTTCGAACTATTTTTGTATATGTTTTCTGTAGAAGTAGTCATCAACTGAGAAGATTTTGCACATGTGTCATTTCAATGTAATTAGCTAATATTTCTATCGTTTACTATTTGCCTAGAGTTAATAGATAAATTCTTTGTCCACATATTTGCGATCAGAAATTGCTGCATTACAAATCGTTCAAGCCATTTGCAACAATAGTATTATTTTATTGAAGTTTTAAAAACGTATCATAGAAGTAATTTTCGAAATCGCAGGGAAATCAGCTCGCGACATTAAGATTCCATGTTTTTTTCTACTTCATTTGGCTGATGTTTCTGCGCTTAATATTTTTCGTTGTGTCCATAAACGGGATTGTATAAATACAAAGTCACACATATATTTCGAATCATAAACGGTGAAACATTTAAAAAAAACGAATTTCATAAACGCTGGTTTCGAAATACTTTTTGATATGTTTTCTGTAGAAGTAGCCATCAACTGAAAAGATTTTGCACATGTTTCATTTCTATGTAATTAGCTAATATTTCTAACGTTTACTATTTACCTCGTTTTAATAAATAAATTCTTATTTCACATATTTGCGATCAGAAAATGCTGCATTACAAATCGTTCAAGCCATTTGCAACAATAGTACTATTTTATTGAAGTGTCGAAAACATATCATAGAAGTAATTTCAGAAAACGCTGGGAAATCAGCACGCGACATTACGATTCCATGTTTTTTTTTCTACTTCAATTGGCTGATATTTCTGCGCTTAATATTTTTCGTGGTGTCCATAAACGAGATTGTGTAAATACAAATTCATACACATATTTCGAATCATAATCGGTTAAACATTTAGAAAAACGAATTTTATAAACGCTTTTTTCGAACTATTTTTTGATATGTTTTCTGTAGAAGTAGACATCAACTTAAACGATTTTGCGCATGTGTCATTTCTATGTAATTGGCTAATATTTCTAACGTTTACTTTCTACCTCGTGTTAATAAATAAATTCTTATTTCACATTTTTCCGATCAGAAAATTCTGGACTACAAATCGTTCAAGCTATTTGCAATAATAGTACTATTTTGTTGAAGTGTTAAAAACGTATCATAGAGAGAATTTTAGGAAACGCAGGGATAGCAGCCCGCGGCATAACGATTCCATCTTATCTTCTACTTCAATGGGCTGATATTTCTGCGCTTAATATAGTTCGTTGTGTCCCTAAACGGGATTGTATAAATACAAATTCACACACATATTTCGAATCATAAACGGTTAAACATTTAGAAAATTGAATTTTATAAACGCTTGTTTCGAACTATTTTTTGATATTTTTTTCTGTAGAAGTAGACATCAACTTAAAAGATTTTGCACATGTGTCATTTCAATGTAATAGGCTAATATTTCTAACGTTCACTATTTACCTCGTGTTAAGAAATAAATTCTTATTTCACATATTTGCGATCAGAAAATGCTGTAATACAATTCGTTCAAGCTATTTGCAATAATAGTATTATTTTATGGAAGTGTTAAAAACGTATCATAGACGTAATTTTAGAAGACGCAGGGAAATTAGCCCGCGACATTACGATTCCATGTTATCTTCTACTTCAATTGGCCGATTTTTCTGCGCTTATAATTTTTCGTTGTGTCCATAAATGGGATTGTATAAATACAAATTCACACATATTTCGAATCATAAACGGTGAAACATTTAGAAAAACGAATTTCGTAAACGCTTGTTTCGAACTCTTTTTTTATGTGTTTTCTGTAGAAGTAGACATCAACTGAAAAGATTTTGCACATGTGTCATTTCTATGTAATTAGCTAATATTTCTAACGTTTACTATTTACCTCGTGTTAATAAAAATATTCTTATTTCCCATATTTGCGATCAGAAAATGCTGTACTACAAATCGTTCAAGCCATTTTCAACATAGTATTATTTTATTAAAGTGCTAAAAACGTATCATAGACGTAATTTCAGAAAACGCTGGGAAATCTGCTAGCGACATTACGATTTAATGTTATGTTCTATAATAATTTGCTGTTATTTCTGCTCTTCATATTTTTCGTTGTGTCGATAAACTGGATGGGGTAAATAAAAATTCACAGACATGTTTCGAAAATTAAAGGATTAAACATTTAGAAAAACAGATTTGTTAAATGATTGTTGCGAACTATTTTTTTTAATATATTTTCTTGAGGAGCAGGGAACAACTGCAAAGATAGTGTACATGGGTCTTTTCTATGTAATTAGCTAATCTTACTAACGCTTACTATTTACGCCGTGTTAAAAAAATATTCTATTTCACATATTTACGATGTAAAATGCTGCTTTGCATAGTGGTTGTTCTTCTGATTATAATTAAATGCTATTCTTGTTTAGCATTGTAGCATTGTTGCGTAGCATTGTTTAGCAATATTTTCAAAAATATTTCTGTGTAGTTGCGATATATTTCGAAATATTGTTCAAGTTTGTCCATTGGCTTTTCTTGCCAGTATGCTTATTTTAGTTAATATTTACACGGTCTGTATAACGATGTTATTAGTTGTAATGAGTTGATAAATCGCATGTGTTAGCAGTCATAACTGCGTATATGTTCATTCTCGACACAATTAGTTTATAGTATCATTGCTTACGTTTACCCCCCCCCCCCATTTCAAACGTATTTGGATCTAAAAATGTGTTCTTATATCAGGGGACCTGCAGATTTGGCTGATGGCTGGAGCCATTTGTAATGAAAGTTTAAAGATTGTTTTAATACATACCCCCGTGTTTCGAGACATAAACGGTTAATCATTAAAAAAAAAAAAGCGAATTTCTTATACGGTTACGAACTATGTTTTGATATTTTTTTTGGAGTAGAAACAAAAAATGCAAAAAGTATGCGTAGGTGTCTTCTCCATATAATTTAGCTAATGTTTCCAACGCCTTCTATTTATATCGTGTTTATAAAAAATTATTGTATTTCACATATTTGCGATCAGAAAATGCATAAGTGAAGATAATACGTGAAGATAATAAAATTTTATTATTTTTTGCCTTGTGTTTTTGCCTTGCCTTGTTGCCTTGTATTGTTTTTTTGCCTTATATTTTGAAAAATATGCTCTCAAATAATTGGGATATCAGCTCTAAATATTGTAGTACATATTTGTTCATTCTGGGATCATTTAACTAATACTAACTTTGCTTAATCACATTGTGTTGATAACAGTGCGATACATTATATTATATAGTGCGATACATATTATTTCGGTTTCGGTGTGAGGTGTTTTTGCGAACAATATGGAGCGAGAGATGTTCTACGTTATCCTGTGGGAGTACTTCACCTATGAGGAAGGGGGAGTGAGGGAGAAGGTCGGAAACGTCGCGTTAGCACGATTTCTCCCTAAGCCTCCGTGCCACGTTTTCCACAAACGAACGGGCTCCGTTCGTCGCCTTGGCTTTCCAAACATGGCGCGAACGCGCGTGCGTGTGAATTAGTCGAAAAGCGCGCGCGTCTCCAAAACAAACCGATCACGCCCCCCAACCGACGTCATACTTTCCGATGAGAGGCGGCGCTCCACGAGACTTGTTGACACAATTTGTCACTGTTTGCGCGCTTGTAATTTCATTTTACGCTGGACGCGCGACCCCTCCTTCCCCTGCTTCCTCCCGCCCTCCTCCTTTAGTTCGGTAGGGAGGGAAAGAAAAAGAGCGCGCGCGAGAGAGAGAGAGAGAGAGAGAGTGAGAGAGAGAGAGAGTGAGAGAGAGAGACAGAGACTCTCTCACGCCCGAGAGCAGTCTGAGTGGGACTATCTTTCCACATGTCTTGTACTACAATGAGCCCCGAACGTTTCGAGTACCTGGTCAGCTGGTCTTTCTTTTATATCGTTTAATATAGCCGCGTACTTGTATTTCTGAATGGCCGTAAACTCTATTCTAAATCCTAAGCTAGATTCTTTGTAGCATGCTCATTTTTATTTTTAATTAGCTTGTTCTTTTGTAGTGGAAATCGTTACTACCACATTTAATCGTGCGGTTTTATCGCTACTGCTTTGCTATGTAATGCGATCGTTGAGTATGTTTTACACACCAGTTTATTGTGTGTGTGTGTGTGTGTGTGTGTGTGTGTATTATTGTAGGTTTTAAACGAGAGTATGAAGTTCACTTAAGGATTACCGCGGTTTACACGTTTAGCAGTACTACAGAAAAATAACTCTTTGTAAGAAAGGATTTCACTATCACAGGGAATCGAGGCGGTCCAATAGCACTTTTCCGCCCAGATTCGTTTCTTAAATAGATTTATTAATCGATCATCATTTTCTTCTCCAGAATACTATGAGAAGAAATGCGATGTTTTAAACGCATGGTAATAATTACGTATCAACATCACGGAAATCCTGACTTGATATTTCATGCGCAACTAAAATGTGAAACTCTGCGTTGGATCTCTAACATGAGCTTTTTTTTTACTTCGAGTAGCGTTTCGCAACTTGGATTCTGCAGAACCCTCGTGATCCTCAACAAACCTAAAATTGTTAATAGAAAGAGCTTCAATAGAAAATTAGAAAATGCTTCAGTAAAGTTAGCCTCTCCGAGAGCTGCTAAGGATTGCGTATACTCTGATTTGCGGCAATTTTGCTCATGAGAGTCACTTCTCACCTCTCTTAATACGTTTTTTAGTCAGAAATCATATTTTGTTAGTTTTTGATACCTAAAAATTGGTCAAAACGTCTGTCTGTCCATCCGTGGTCAACATTAGCACCTACACCACCCTGATGATTTTCTATAAAATTGATATTTTCGGATCGATCTAGCGAACTCTCACAGCCCTGCGAATTGGAAACGGATATTTTGATTTCTGGGGGTATTTTTCATATCTCAAAATTTTCAAAATTATCTCAAAAGTGGCCCCAATTTTTTTGTAATTATTTTTTCTGGGATAGGACAAATGGCGCAGGTTCCATTTTCGTTGAATTCTCTGAATTTTTGAAAATTGCAAAAGTTATTAATAATACGAGAAAGTACGTGCTATTTTAGCACCACTAGTTTTTGAAGTGCCAGGGAAATTGAGTGAAATGTTGAATACTTTCCTGTCCAAGAAAAGCTTCAGCCACCAGTATTCGGGTGACATATTGGGAACGGCGGGGGCTGGGTGACCCTCAGAGGGACGCTACAGCCTTCTCCCCACTCATGTAAACAATAGGGTAGCGGAAGGCCACCCGCAGTGCGTCCGCGATGACTTCCGCCACGGAACTGACCGGAAGTGCCAGCTGCCGCAGCCAAGTGGCATCAGTTGTTCTTATTGAAACTCACCCCTCAATTTTTCACTATTCTTCCGATCCTTGAAATGGCACCTTTACGTGATTTTGTCACAATCTCCCGTAGTCGTTTTGAATTTTAAATCATTTCATTTATTATTATTATTATTATTATTATTATTATTATTATTATTATTATTATTATTATTATTATTATTAAAGTTCCCACGAGATATTTCTCCACTCAATACCGTTAAATTGCAAGCGTTATTTCGCACTTTGACACAGAGATGCACAGATATCGCATGCGAACTCTACGACTGTTCGATAAGAATTTTTTCTGGATTTTGTTCTTTCAATTAACAAATTGAAAGAATTAATTGTTAAAGTGATTTTGCATTTTTGTGTACCTCCAAGAAAACCTCCCAGCGACATTCTCCTATAGTAATTGCAATTTTCCCCATTTGATTTCTAAATGTAAGAAGCGGAAACCATTACTTTTCTTTATGAACTGTAACCTCAGGTTCTTCGACCGGTTGAGTTTAGCACAGTCAGCATTGCCGCTGTTGCTGCATTGACTCGTTTGCTGCGGCGATTCCGTCGATGTTTGGAGGAAGGCTCTAGCGGCCGGCTGGTCTGATCTAATCTGTAGTTCTCCGTAGTTTATCACCATTACCCTAAAAACGGTCCACGGACCTTCTGGAAGAGATACGTGGAGAAGAGAAACCTCGCAAGCCGCCGTGTAAGTCAGTGCCGGATTTCACCATCCAGCGGGGGAACAAAATCGTCACAACCTGGCGTCAAACACTCACTACGCTAACGGAAGTAACGACCTTAGCATTTGACGTGCTCGGAAACATCAATTAATCAATCGGGTCCTACAATTAGTCAGGAATAAACAAACCTTATTTCAAATTGTATGCTTTTTATAAACCCACTGATTTTGTATCGCGTAAAGTAACTTCATTTTCGATTCGCTTTCTGCCACCATTCGGAATGAGTCACTCCATTTGCCGACCACCAAATTCTCCTGCGCGTGAAAAAAGAAATGAGTCGTACGCCTGCGTGCGACATACTCGATCTCGACGCGCTCCCTGCCGGCGGCGCTTTTCCGCCTGCCCACGCAGCGCAGAGCGGCCGAAATGAGTTCGCTGAGCAGGGCGCTGCATCGGCGGCAACTCCTTGTCCGCTCTGCTGCCCCCGCCCACCGCGCAGCACTCCGTTCCCTGCCAGCCGCTGCCCCCCAGCGCTACGAGGTTCCGCGCGCGCATTGCTTCGCCTCCGACAGATGTAGGTTACCATAAAAAATGATTTACGAAATATCTGCGGCGGCCTAACGGATATTTACTACATAGGCTCTCGCGGGTCGGGGTTTTATATAAGGAAGCGGCTGGTATAAATCACTACCGTGTTCAGAGTGTTTTCACCTGTCCGTTCGTTCCTGCGCGGCGCGCCAGCTTCCCGACTTCTCTCGCGACACCGTTTCTTCCTCGAGTTCACCGCCGTCCCGAGCGCCCTCCTCATTCGCGCAGAGGCCGCCCGGCGCACTGCATAAACTGCCTATTTATACTCCGATTTAGACGTAGTGGCACTTCAAGGTCACGAACTGAACAGAGAGGGGAACACTGTCGCCCAGTCGGGAGCTTCGTTAAGACTTAAATGTCCGGTATTGAGCTTCCCATTTGTTGACAGTGTCCACCTCTCTTTCCAGCTCGTTATCTTGAAACGCCAGTATGTTATTTTATTTTATTCACGTGTATTATATATTAAAGATATCAGATATTAAAGATGTTGCACAATTCACAATGTTTGATATAATGTGTTAGTTAAGGATATTGTACTTCGCGGAGGTTAAAATCCTGCTTGCGAACCTTATATGATTGATTGATTGATTGTTAGTGATTCCGTACGCGTCAACTACTGAGGTCATTAGTCCCGTCGGGAGATGAAGGTGATCTACTGGCTGGTGAGATCCGGCGCCGACCTATCGTCGGCTAGCGGGGTTTTCTCCAAACAGGTATCCCACCAGCGGGGCACCGTCCCGCTGGTAGTACATGTTTGTGTGTGTGTGTGTGTGTGTGTGTGTGTGTAAGGGGTGAGGATACGACACGGAAGAGGGAAGAAAGATCGCGCGCGGTTCCTGGCCCGCTTGTTCGGGTACTGCTCTGGCATTCGCCTGATGTTGATCGGAGAAACCAAGGAAAACTACCGATCAGAACAGCCGGCCGCTAGAATTCTCTTCCAGACAGCGACTGAATTCGATCTAGCTGACAAGATAATCGAAAATCCTGCCACGGTCGGGACTCGAACCTAGTACCTCCCGGTCAGAGGCAATGCAGTGACAACAGTTGATGCAACGAACCACCTCTCCCGATGCGAACCTTAAATTGGAGTTATATTATGAAAGGACTGTGCGCATCCCGGTGCATCCAGTAGCCGCGTACGGCCTCCCAGCGCGCTTGCCAACCGACTATAAATACCTCGCTCGCCGGGTTTTGGAGGGAATTCGTGCTCGATGGGACGAGTGCATGGCATCCTGGTGATTCCTCTCATTGCCGCTCTTTAGCCCGCGGCTTTGGTTTCCTTCACATACAACCTCAGATTCAAGCCCCGATAACTTTTCGACCTTCCCGGCAAACAGCCGTTTGGGTGGAATCCGTATGTTCCGCAGAAGAACATTCATCATTGTTATCACCACGTGGTCGTGCGACATCATTACCGCTTACATTCTTCTCTGTCGTCCCCTCCTACGGAACCTCGGTTTTTATGCGATCCCGCAGTTCCATACGGTGACCATCGTCGTCACCACCAATTGGTCTGCATCTGGATAGGCTTCGAATGACACGGCCGACTTTTTTTTTCCTTGCCTATGTCCACTTCTTATGTTACGCATAACGCCCGTACTTCATTTTGTCGATCCGATGATACTCGCACAGTAAAAAATACATATATATTAAGCGAAGAAATGGTCGCTGTACAGAAGCGCCTCGCACTAGTTCACGCCCGACGACGCCTTCAGACAGCCGCGATCCGTCAGAGTAATGCGCGCGTCGCGCTGCTCCCGTCCCCAGGCGGAAGATTCACCGCCGGCTCGATTCAAGCCCTGATAAGTTTTCGGACATCATCGCCACCGCCGCCGCCGCCGCGTCAATTCGTCCGGCACAGCGACCCGCTTGTAGTCGCGCGACACTTCCTGGAAGCGCGCCCGCGTCCGCGGCGGAGCAGGCGCCCTTCGCCCCCTCCTTTTCGCTCACGTGTTCCCCCGGGAGGTGCGGGCGCTTCGTGTCAAGGGCCGGCGCTAGGCAAGCGCTGATCGGGCGGTCGCCCAAGGCCCCGCAAGTTAATGGGTCAGATGACGGGACTGATGGGAAAAAATACTAAAAAATTATAAAAGAAATTAGAAATCGAGAAAATCGTTATCGTAATTTTATAGTAAATATAAGTCGCGGTAGAGAAGTCTGATATTTCACAAAATTTTCAATTAATGTTTTACCTTAAATAGTTAATTATAGTTATGAGGTAGGACTCTATGAAATGAATCAAATGACACTAATATTACAATAGATTCTACTGAAATTCATATTTATTATTTCATGTCGGGCAATGAATTATATTATTAAACAATAACTCTCTCTCTCTCTCTCTCTCTCTCTCTCTCTCTCTCTCTATATATATATATATATATATATATATATATATATATATACACACACACACACACACACTAACTAAACATATATTTCTATAGCGTTGTAAGCTAATCGTGGAAATTGTATCTTTTATCACTAAATAAAAAAAATTGCTTAAAACTATTATTCAAAATATATTTCTCAAAATTTTTTCTAGCTTAAACTTTCACATTTTAAATTTTTTTCTTTTTTGGTGGGCGTGGGAGTGAAAGTTGCATTTCAGAATTGTCCCTGACTCAAAATTGTCTACAACCACAAAATTGTTGACACCATCTATTTACATTGAAATTTTAAGAATCGAAGCAACAATCACTGTCTACAGTATCTAATCAGCTCGTCCATATTCTCCGGACAACAATGGCAGTTTTTCATCTTTGTAATCGTCAATATGAATATATTTCGTCTCTGTACTAATTCATTCGCGTTATTCCAAGTGCTAATCTCATTTTTTCGATGAGAATTTTTAAGACGGATTTCAGATATTTTAAGAATCGAGGCAACATTCACTGCGTAATGTATCTAACCAGCTCTTGAAATTTTCACGAAACTGAAAACGATGCATTTATTTTTTTCCAATCGTCAATAAGTAATTATTTCGTCTCTGTACTAATTCATTCGTATTATTCCAACTGCTATTCTCATTTGGGGGGGGGGGAGCTGCATTTCAGAATTGTCCCGGGCTCAAAATTGTGTACAACCACAAAATTGTTGACTTCAACTATTTACATTGACATTTTAAGAATCGAAGCAACAATCACTGTCTAATGTATATAATCAGCTTGTCCATATTCTCCAGACAACAATGGCAGTTTTTCTTCCTTGAAGTCGTCAATATATATATATATATATATATATATATATATATATATATATATATATATATATATATATCGTCTCTGTACTAATTCATTCATGATAATGCAAGTGCTATTCTCATTTTTCGCTGAAAATTTTTAAGACGAATTTCAGATATTTTAAGAATCGAGGCAACACTCACAGCGTAATGTATCTAATCAGCTTGTCAAATTTTAGCGAAACTGTAAACAATGGATTTTTTCCCCTAATCGTCAATAAGTAATTATTTCGTGTCTGTACTAATTCATTCGTATTATTTCAACTGCTATTCTCATTATTCAATGAAAATCATTAAGATGGATTTTCGGAAGCGTAAAACATTTTCTTGTAGATAGACATCAACTAATTCCATCGAAATTTTAAGAATCGAAGCAGCAATCACTGCCTATATTATTTAACCAGCTCGTCAAATTCTTGTGACACTGAAAAACGATAAATTTATTTTTTCGTAATAGTCAATAAGAATCAATTTCGTCTATGTACTAATTGACTCGTATTATTCCAAGTGCTATTCTCATTTTTCGATTAAAATATTTATGTTAGTTATCGGATATTTAAAGAATCGAGGCAACAATCACGGCCTAGTATACCTAATCAGCTCGTCAAATTCTCGCGACACTGAAAAACGATAAATTTATTTTTTCCTAATCCATAAATAAGAATCTATTACGTCTGCGTACCAATTGATTCGTATTATTGCAACTGCTATTCTCATTTTTCAATGAAAATCTGTAAGATGGATTTTTGGAACCGTGAAACATTTGTACATTTCCATTGACTTTCCAACTACTTTCATTGACATTTTAAAAGTCGTAGGAAAAATTACTGCCTAATGTGTCTAATCAGCTCGTTCGTATTTTCTAGATAACAATGGCAGTTTTTTCTTTGAATTCGTGTATATGAATATATTTCGTTTCTGTACTACTTCATTCGCGTTATTCAAACTTCTATTCTCATTTTTCGAAGAAAATCTTCAAGACGGATTTCAGTTATTTTAAGAATCAGGGCAACAATCGGTGCCTAATCAGCTCGTCAAATTCTCGTGACCCACAAGAACGATAATTTTTTTTTTCGTATTCGTCAATAAGAATCTATTTCGTCTCTGTACTAATTGATTCATATTATTGGTACTGCTATTCACATTTTTCGATGAAAATCTTTAAGGTGGATTTCGGATCAGTAGAACATTTTCTTGTATATTGACAGTTATTTCCATCGACATATTAAGAGTCGTTGCAACAATCACTGCCTAATGTATCTAATTATATTCTCGTTCATATTCTCCAGACACAACAATGGGGAAAACTTTATTTCTTTGTAATCGTCAAAATGAATATATTTCGTCTTTGTACTAATTCATTCGCGTTATTCCAACTACTACTCTCATTTTCTCAATGAATATCATCGAGATGGATTTCGAAACTGTAAAATACATCTAAATTGACATTTTTAGAACAGAAGTATCGATCTTTGAAATGAGTTGCGGAACTCTAAAATGTTCTTCTATACTGAAATTAACTATTTCCATCGATATTTGAAGAAACCAAGATCACAGTCCAATCTGAACTCGGATCGCCTTGGCCAAGTAAAGTCAAATACTAATCCTGACCACGGCCATCTCTGACAACTCTCCTCCAGAATTCCATTTCAGTCACTCACGCACACGCGTGCATTCCCTTTCTCTCTGAGAATCTCTTCCAGACCCAATAAGTGCCTTTTCATAATGAGACTCAGAAGTGGCGGAACGTTCCGGCCCGGTACAACCAGTCCTCCACCTGGGCACGTGCTCTATCGCAAAGTTATGGGCGTAAAGCTCGAACATGCCTCGGGCGTTTTTCCTTTTATTTATTTATATTTTGGATGAAATTACAAAGTTCAGTTTATTTAACATAACTTTACATTTGTATTATGTGGCTTACAATTTAATTTAATGAGCTTACTACTAACACTAACCTACATTTGACGAGGAGACTCACAGAGCGCCTCAATTGATTTATTCAATTTTGCTGAAAATATCCAAGAATGCATGTAACGGATATCAGTTTTTAATTCGAGTTTGGCATTCTGTTTATTTTCCCAGTTTAAAATTTCTGCTTTGGTTGATCAGTTGAAGGTTCGAGAAAAAGTTATTGGCGAGGTAGGAAATATGGTGAGTGATTAGTTTAATGTTTAATTCGGTGTGTAATTGCTTGTTGGATATGAACCAGGGAGCTTGGGTAATGGATTTTAAGAATTTGTTTTAGATGACTTGCATTTCTGCCTCAGACTTCTCGACGACATATTAAACTCTGCCGCTCAACGCATCTTCAAAATTGGCCCGTTGGACCTCAGTGCGGTTCGCATTTAGTGGGAGCTAGACGTTCGCCTGATGTTCGTGACCAATTATAAATAAGAATTGTGCAAAATGTAACAAAACATCCATTGTCATTATTAAATTTGCTATGTCGCACACAATTTTATCAAGAGTCCCGGGGATAGGTGTAACTATAAACAAGGACATTTAAAACATTGGACATTCATTTAAAAAATATTCTGAGGATAGAATCTATTATTGTAGCGAGGATTTTGTAAAGAAATAACTGTTGCCAATGAGGTGTTCCAGGAATTCACGTACGAAAAATGCCAACCGAAATTCCAACTTCCTCCGCCTTCTTCGAAGTAGTCACCTTGAGAATGTAGACAGAATTTTCCCCCTTAAGGCCAATCCCAAGGAAAATTCATATGGACCATCTCATAGGGAAGCTCACCAAATTATTGGGTTGGTGGGTTCTGGCTGTGAGGTTACATCATCCTGAATTGAACGTTATTGTAACTTGCCAAACAGTGCCGATTTCACGCGATTACATTCCTCTGAAGTATGGTTGTTGATATGTAACAAAATGCGTTAAGTGTCCACATTGTGTTTTTCGTGTGACCTGTTTTCAGTGATGCGTCGATTGTTCATTCCGATAATAAATGCATACAATTATCACATTTGAAACTCACGACACAAATAACATTCTTACGACCGGGACGATGTAGACCAATTAATGTTCTCGACAAGTCCATGCGCGTGACGTGTAAGAGGAGTAACGGCGTGCCGTCGCATTTTTCTGCGAAGTGGAAAAGAAAAAAGAAAGAAAGAAAAAAAGAAGAGCAGTGCGGTAGGCGGTTGGGGTGGTTAGCACGGCCTGCCTGCTCGCGACGTGGCCGCCGCTGCCGCTTCCTTCTGTCCTTTCCTTTCGCTGCCCTACTTGCGGAGATGCCGCCGCCAGCCTCTCGGAAGAAAACAGCGGCGACTACGAACATGACTCTCCGCCCCTTCTACCTGCCGTCACGTCACGCTTAAATGTATGTTACACATAGGAAATAGTTTTCGGCCAGTGAACCGGCTGGCTGATCGAGAAGCTTGCTCATCTAGGACACACGTGCGGAAAGCACTTGCCTGCCGCGTTTGAGTTTTATTTGACAATAAAAGCGCCGAGCGGAAGAGAAAAGATCGAGAAGACGACTAATGTAGAACTCGAAGCACACTGTGCAGTCAGGTAACTAATGGGAAAGAACATCAAGACTCCAGCCTCGGAGGATTACATTACAAGTAATATTTTTACGAGACAGTGATCAATTGAGAAGCATTTATCGTCGAAATAATGTTTTTATAACGAATCCTGAGATACCACTACTACAATAACCACTTACGAGACTTGAAAAGACAGAAGAGGTCCATGCTGTAAACACTCAACACCTCGAGTAAACGATCACGAATAAACACCATCTGACTTGTGATTATGAAGATGGTCCAGTTCGAAACTTATTACGCAATGTTAACGAACACTAAAATATGTCACAAAGACGCAGAAGAAAATGTAATATTCAAGGAATTTTAGAATTTTCCCTCAGTACAAATAAACGAAACTGGTGTAAAGAGGAGTCAACTCACCTGTGTGTATTCTCTGATGAGCCTTGAGATGAGAACTTTTGGTGTACACCTTCACACAGCCTGGAAAACAAAAAAATACAATATTTGATACTACATTTAGACGTAGCAAGAAGTTGCTCATGATGCGTACATGAATTTTTTTCACTGATGATCGTGTAGTACATAATGACTATGAGACAAGAGTTCGTGCAAAAAGGAACATATCACTACGAAGTGAAAGTCTTCGTTCTTACCAGGATAATCACAATGATGAATTCGCCGCTTCTCCAACTCGGGGTTGTTGCGCCTGTTGTATTTGACGGTAGGGACGGCAGTGGACGGGGCGCTGGTCGGCGTCAAGGTTGGCGCCGACGACGCCAACACAGGCGTCACGCCGGCGTGGTGAGAGGGCGCCGGGTAGGGCGGCGGGGGTGTCCTACGTGGCGGCAGGTTGTTCCCCGGCGACCCCGGCTCGGAAATCGGCGGCGTCGGCGGCGGGACGTACTGCAACCTCTGTTGCAGCTGCTGCTGATACGAGCTGACCGCGAGCCCGTTATGGAACTTGAAACCCCCGTGAGCAGAGGGCGGCTGGGACGGGGATTGACCTTGCGGCTGCGTGGCAACCTGCGAAGATGGTTGGGAAGGCGGAGGAAGGTGATGGTGATGGTGGTGATGGTGGTGGAGATGGTTGTGTTGGTGGAACTGAGAGTTGGTGACACTATTGCTGAAGGGAGACGAGGGATTCCCTAAGAGATGCACCGGTGGCGGTGGTGGGATGGGAGTCGTTAACTTCTCCGTTTTGATGTTCGGAACGTTCAACATTGAAAGACTACTACAAGACATGCTTGACGTAAGGTCATCCGAAATTTCCATCTTCACTTGAGGTGGGCCACCACTCGCGAGGGAGCCTAACATGTCAGCGTTCTCGGGGTCGAGTTTCTGAATGCTGGAGGTGATATCCTCCCAGAGGGGCGGTTTCAGAAAAACATCGTCCTCCGGGTGCGATGGGATGGTGCGAGACGACACAAAGCTGGTCATGTTGGCGGTCGGACCTGCCGATCGTTGCACAGAACTGTGGGAGGACAGAGCAGCCGCTGAAGGCACGTCGAAGAATTCGTCGATCTGAGACGCAGACTCTCTCCTGGGTTTAATGTCTATATCTGTTTCTGTGGCGGCAACAGCTTCTTCGAACCGCTGTAACCTCTCCAACTCTTGCTTACAGAAGAGAGCGTCTAATTCGCTCGTCTGAAACAAAAAAAAGAATTGCATGATATTAGTTTATATAATTTGGTAATTTTTAATATTATCAAACATTAACAATAATAAATATGGTTCATTATACACTTCCTTAACTGTCAATTTATCTTTGGTTGTAGTAGGATGTAGTCTATAATTCACTATAGTTTTGTTTCACTATCCGAGTTCCGGCTTGAATCTCTGAGTTTCTCAGATAAATTGCTACTTACCATCAATGTATTCAGTTGGTTACAAATTTTTATGCGATTATTAAACATTGTATCAACATTGCCCTTGTACAATTTGTTTGCATCCGTACTTCTGCCCACGACTGCTCCGCCTGCCACCTGGATTGATGTCGGATCGACCTCCCCTTTATCGTGATGGTACAAGATCGAAATAAGATAATTACCTCAAATCAAACAAATAACTCTTACCTTTGATTTTAAGTCGCCTTTAACTACTATGGTCATCAGCGACCTCATTATACATTTTCACTGAACATCTTATATGAAATTATATATTTAATTAACATTAGGAAATATTGCGTGTATACATTCAGGTTAGGTATTTAAACAGTCTTTAATACTATTGGGATGTTTAGGTTGATTTCTTTCTGAATCTAATTCTTGTCATTCTACAAGAAGGTGATTGTCAAAGCTGCACCACATTTTTCACATAAGCTCCTTTCTTTCATGTTTTTGTAGTTAAGTGTATATGTGTCACATTTGTATGACCTATTCTTAATCTGATTATTTGATGTTGACACTGTGAGAGACTTGTTAAAAATGGATTCTATGATTTCCTGTAATTTATTTGAGTCTTGTTTCTCCACCAGTAGGAATCTCAGAATTCATTCATTTTAATTTTGATACACCTTTCATCTTCTTCTGGAGGTGAACATATTGTGTTATTTAGAAGTTCGTTAATGTTTTTTTTTTTTTTTTTTGGTTTCCATATCCGTATCTTCATTCCCTTCTATTCCCTAATGGCTTGGAATCCACACTAGCTCTATATTATATTTGTACTCAGCCAAACAATTATTTCTTGTATCTCCTTAATAAGTAGATCTGAGTTACTGGTGTTTCATATGGCTTTAAGTGATGATTTAGAAGCTGAGAATATTACACGTATCTATTCTATTGTTTCGTATCATTTGTAATCTTTGAAGGATAGCTATCACTTCACAGGTATATATAGAAAAGCTGTCATGTAATCTGCATTTGTGCATTCTATCATTAGTTACTCTTGGAATCGTCTTCTTCCTTTCATTGCTAAACTATCTATATATTGATTTCCAATCATTGTATTTACTTTCATTTCTAAAAATAAACTTCTAAATATTTCTTGTGGTGTGTTACTTCTCTAATATTTTGCTAAATTATTATTTACTATTATTGTGATGTTATTCCAAGGTGATATTGTTGGCCTCGTTTTAGGTAGTGCTGAAAGGATGCTCAAACTCAGCTCTTTAGATATTCTACTTCAGTCATGTTTCTTTTACCAAGCACAACTATAGATACTAGATTTTGATTATTTGCCATCATCTTGTTTGCATATAAAATTATAGTTCTTTTCTTCTCAACTGAATTTGTATCATGTTGGCCTCAACCAATATACTCATAGTTGGACTGATTCTAAAGGTGCCAATGCAGAATGGTAGCGCAGTGCTTTCTATGCGTCCTAAATTAATTACTAGGTCTCTTCCAGCTGAATCATAATATGCATCCATAATCTAATTTTGATTTTATTATGGTTTGGTACATTTGTATTAGGCACGTTCTGTCAAAACCACATTGTACAGCGGATAGAGCTTTTATGGTGTTAATTCTCCTAAAACATTCTGTTCCTAACTGGCCAATATGAATATTCCATGTCATCTTCTTATCAAATGTCATTCCTAAAATTGTAACAGATAGAACCTTTTCGAGAATACTATCATCTAACATTAAAGTTACACTTTTCTCTCCTTTTTTTCTAGAAATTATAATAAATTTAGTCTTTGTTTTTTCTTCAATTTAAAACCATTTTTAGATCACTTTCAGAGATTGTTTAGGGTGTTTTGAAATAGTCTGGCTGTGTTGAATATTTATTCCAGCACAGAATACAGTTTAATCATCTACAAATACAGAAAACCCATTATTATACACAGATTTAAAGAGAATTTTGTTAATGCTTAACTCTAATACTCCTGTTACTCAGAAAGTTATTAATAAATGCCAAAGTATTTCCTTTTAGATTAAGATTCTCTATTATTTTTATTACTCTTTTTTTCATACTATTTCATAGGCTTTCTCTATATCTATGGTAACTGCAATTACATGACTGTTTTTTATAAAAGCTTTGTAAATCTCTACTTCTGAATTTATTAATAATCCATTGTTGAATGTGATTCTCTAAAACCAAATTAAAGTGGTGCTAACATAATATTATGTACTTCCAGGTACCAACTATTCCTTCTATTGATACATTTCTTCTTGATTTTACATATTGATGATGTGGGTGTGGGTGATATGGGTCTGTAGTTGCAAGGTGAACTTAATACTTTGTTGAGTTTTAAAATGGGAATCATAATAGCTTCCCTCCATGTATCCAGAAATACCGGTCTTTTCCATATAAAAGGTATTTTAGTGCTCTGGTTGAGAGATGTTTCATCCTTACATTTGATATACAGTCTGGACCTAGGCTTGAATTAACTAACCGAGAGAGTACTCGATCTGATTCATGATTGTTTTTATTTCTGAATTGATCTTGTTTGTATTATCTTCTGTATTATATACGATGTTTTATACCATTTTATAGTCTTTTGTTTTATTTCTCTTAAGAATCACGTCCCTTCAAAATTTTTAGACAGCATACATTTTTCTAATTATTTTATTTTATAACGATTAAAAATTAAACTTCAGACTATTTTTCTAGTCTTCAACATTTTTTTGATAGTTTTAATTTCTCTTAAGAAGCGAGTTCCTTTAAAGTTTTTAGATAGCAGAATTTTTTCTAATTATTTTATTTTATAACAATTAAAATTTAAACTTCATCCATATGGAACCCTCCGCATGGAATGTATATTCCATACGGAATTTACATTCAACATCTAACTATTTTATCTGATTTATAGTGTCCATTTGTATTTTCTTCCATTTTCTTGAAGTGGGTGTTTGTGATGTTAATGATGTTATAGTTTTGACAGGATTTCTTCCTACTCTCTTTTAATGTTCTTCTGATCAGTGCTATCTTCTTTTTGTATTGAATTTTGTTCTCTAAATCTAGGTCATTATGTACATTCTTTTTGTACGGTCTTCGTGTCGTCTTTGCTTGTAGTATGGCTTGAACACACTCCTTGTTCCACACCAGAGGTTTTGGGGATTGCTTTGTTTGCTGCTTTAAGAATGAGATCAGTAAATGCCATTATGAGATTGTTTACATATATATGTGATATCTGATAATAGTGACATCTCAGTAACTGATTTTTTTTTTGTTATTTAAGGTCGCATCAACATCTAGGTCATTAGCGACGACTATTTAGAGTTAACGGTATAGTAACTATGAAGATGAAACGAAATGGTGATGATAAGGGGTGAAAGGACGAACACAAGTACAACCATGCCCGAGGCGGGACTGGAACCCGCGACCCTTCGGTCCGAGATCACTACGACACTACTGCCTTAGCGATATCGGCCACCGGGCCGACAAGTGATTGTTTCAATTTCTTCTTTCAACAATTTCCAATTGGCTTGATCAAGTATCCTCAGATGGCGACGGATCCTTTTCTCCACAGACGCTTTTCTCTAAATTGATATTCTCCCTTCGAGAAGGCCAAACTCATGGTCTTGCGAGTTTTCAACGGATATTTTAATTTTGGGGAGTCTCGTTTAACAAATAGCGCAGGTCTAATTTAGTTGAACTCTTTGGATTCTCGAAAATTGCAAAAATGAGAATTAATACAAGAAAGTATGTGCTGTTGAGCACCACTAGTTTAATTTTCGTAGTGGTTCAGCAAACTCATATTTCTGTGTATCTTTTCTATCTCAAATGTGAAGCTTTTACAATGCATTATTTACATTATACTTTTGACTGTTATTTGCATACACGTATCTCTGCTAATGACGAAGGGCAGGACGTGGGTCGCACGGCCAAGGCAAAGTACTGTAATTTTCATTGCACGTCAACCGTTTCTGCGTCCTGAATAATGAACTTCGATTTATCATTTCGACAGAGTGAAGGAATGGCTGATAGTTTGAAGTATTAAGATACCACATCAGCTTTTTCAAGGCATTCCTGTTGGAGAGAAGGAAGGCGCGATGAAGCATGACTGAATCTTCTAACACAGCCGCACACCCCTCCGACTGTGTAGCCTGACATCTGAACCATACGCTATCGTTCGTAGCAGTGCAATAGAATAGTCTTATATACTTATGCAGAACGAATTACATTCATTACAGCATTTCACTTCATATTCTTGTCGTCTATAATTATTTCTGTGAAAAAAAAACGCGCTCACTATCATTATTAGGGAGATTGAGCGAGGTTCTAGAAACATGATTTATCGCTGTTGAAGTATAAACGATTGCCCTTGTATTGACGTCTATGAGAGCTTAGTCATTGGGCAATTTTAAATCTAGTGCTGTTCTCCGGAACATATACCGTTCTCTCCACTAAATTGTATACTCCATGTCTCCTATCATTGCCATGTTTCACGTACTTTTCGGTCGTGTGACAACTTCCCTTCTTTTTGTGGTACTCTTTACTTCAGCGTTCTCATGTGCCCGTAGCATTTCAGTCGCTTAATATCCATCGACACTGGAGATGATAGTCTCGGAAGTCCTCCTAAGAGGGCTATAGGCATGGGCATTGCACCTCCAGCGTCGAAGATTTTTTTAAGAAATGCTCAAAATCCCAACGGAAATAAAACTCTGAAAATGTCATTGTGAAGACTGAGGTAAATAATGATGACAATTCATAATAATGTTTCCGAATTTTGAGTTGATTCAGTCGGATGAATCATTTCACTTCAAGCAAACTTTGGATTGACGGTGATTTAAGGTTGATGTTCACGATCATACTTAGATGTGATCTTCAGTTTGAGTGTACACTTTCATTATATTATCTGATTTTTGCAAGGTTTTGTGAGCAATATGTCGGTGTAACATAAGAACTCTCTGTATTTAATGAACTCACCAAACAACTCTATAATTATGGAGCATGTAACAGACGCAACCATTAATAAACATCTTCGCCAAGATGTATGAATAGAAAATCAGGTGGTAGCTTTGTCTTCACCACTGACCTCCATTTGCATATTTTGCGTTGCCTGCAGTCATTTTAAAAAAATCAGTCAACATCAAAGCATCTATTGACGCTGTCTTCTAATATCCTACAAAGAAAATAAAAGTGGAAATTGCGCAATGCCTCTCCTGTCTACCCGGAGGCACCGCGACGCTCTAACACAAACAATGAAAAGAGTGCTATCTTTCATGCGTAACGCGAAGTTCAAGCATTTTCCGCGCAACGAGAAATAATTCGTTTCGCACGAGTCACATGTAAGTGTGCTGGACTCGGCAACCGGGTCTTGGGTTCGAACCGGTACCCTTTAGTACCTTACGGTGCGCTGAACACCGAGAGCCGGCGCTCCAGCCTTGACATTTAGCGGCCTGCTGGAACATGTAAAGTGGCGGTTGTCACAAGGGCAGAGCAGGCGTGCGCTATGCGAACCTCGAGGTCCCGGCATGCCTCTGCGGTAGTGGTAGGAGTGGAAGTGGTGATCGAGGTGATCGTTCCCTCACTTCTGCCAGAGTTTACGTGTTCAAACGTAAAAGAGAAGTTTTTTTGACGCATTTCGAAGCCAAAAGCATCGCTAGTTCGACAACGGGGTGGCTTCGTAGCAACATCCTACCTCTTCACTGGTCAATTAAACATATGTGCCAGCTGATCATAGGGGACGGTACTTAACCAGTGAGGAAATCATGAAACAATTTGTACAAACTGACAAGTTAACATGTTTCTTTCCGAGTACATGGGTTATTTACCAGAGAAGAGTTGTGTCGAGTTTGATACAACATAACACTGAAAAACTGATCGCGAGTTCAGAGACAACTTCCTGGCAATAAAGAGATCTTTCTTTACCTGTTTCATGTTACCCACACATTAAGCTCCATCTTCCGGGTATTTGCAATTTATCTACCGTGTTCATGAAAGCTGTACATCACGTGCCATGGCAACAATGATACGGAAGCTGCATTCAGTTTCGCCGATTGACTTTTCTCGACCTTGTAATAAAAGCATCATCACACCACCGATAACTTCACTACTGTTGTCGAGAAATTAGAGAAACACTTTTTTCTTGAAAAATGTTCTTATACTAAATGTTCAAGTACTTGTAAAAATTTTCTAAGAACTAAATGCTTCGTGAAAGACATTAAAAATTCATTTAAAGAGATGATAATTAGATTTAGTTAGTCTTCTCTTTTCGCTTAATTGAGTGTGTTGTTTGCGAGAATTATTTATTTCCATAAACATTAATTCAAATAGCAGAGTCATCCTGGCCTTTTTATCCATTTCACGGATGACTGAGTGACACGTTCAGGTACGTCGTAATCTCAACTTTTTTCCGCCTCCAGAGTGCACCCGAGTGAATGAGTTCCAGGCTCGTTCCTGATACACTTGGCTGATCTTCGTTCTACTTTCCATCTAGCAAAAGGATTCAGGGCTTGTTTCAATGCCAACATTACTTAAGCGAAAAGATAAATCTACACATCATCAATAATTGTCCGAACTGGCACCTTCCACTACTCTGTAATGCGTTTCTAGCATATGCAGTCGTATGAACATGGAAATACAATTTCGCTCGGTCTCTTTGTCGTAGTCGTTTTAATACTAGTAGATCGATAGTAGTTTTTCATTTCAATAGTTGACTCCGACAGGCTAACAATCGGAGTTTCTTTTAGAAGCTGAAGTGAGAGCTGATTACCAGTATTTCGTTATTTCTCTCGATATTTTTCTTATATATATGTTTCTTTCGATTTTCCATTATTATTGCAATATAAATCCTGACCCATTATGTACTATTTTATACACCTGAATACTGAAAATGTGCGTATTTTATGTACTGCATATCGTAGAAAAATGGTCTGGTTTCGCATTGGCTATTGTAAACATTTCCTCCTAACGTTCAGCATTCCCTTCGAAGTTCTCTATCGGCAATGTTAAAGAGCAATGTGGAATATCAAAAATAACGAAAACAGAAATTGTATTCATGAATATTTTTATTTTACAGACGATTTAAGTTCCAGAGTATTTTTCCAAAGTAAGGTAATTTTTTAATGAAAGTATCTCAATTGCCTACTTTCTAACTGCTTCAAAATACTTGACTTCGTTGATGAATATCCTTTAGCACACATCATTCATATATAATGGAAGGACCAGTCTGATTACACAAATAATATATTACTTCTCTTCTTCGCCGTTCTGAATTGTATCGCAGCCGGCATTACTTCTCAAATTGGCTTGACGTAGATCTACATTAAGGCACCAACCTTGAGCTCTTACTACGCCCACTTCTGATGTCATGTAAAATAAACTAAACGAAACTTCCTTCCAATCCTTCACTGCACACAGAGCAACATTACTGCCTGTACAACACATGTATGAGTCTACATTACTGTGTTCTTCATTGTTCCAAAAACGTAACGGCGAAGGAGAAGGCGAATAGAAAAGAAAAAAAGTTCCGACTTCTCGTCAGCTACTTATGAAGTACAACGTGAAAACCGGGAATTTATTATTCCATTCGTTTTGTGTCAGTTCCGTACATTTTTCTAATATCTGGGATAATTTGGAAAGAAAAATTACTAATAATCAAACAGAATCACAAAAGTCATTAAGTTACTATGTGAAGTTCTTTGGAAGTGTTAAACGTCCATGAAAGTTGTTCAGGAAAAATTGAAGTGTGGTTTCCATTCGTTCCCTAGTTCCATTAACCACAACTATACATAATGCTCCATAACGATAGAATGTACTCTAAAAACCGTTTAATTCTATATTTCACGTGGAAATATAACATTGCGAATACTTTTTCTCCTGCGTCGAACGGATATAATTAGCGTAATTTGTTGTTATTATGTGATCCAGACAATTTAAGACATGCCTTTGGGAACAGCGACACAAAGAGCAACAAAATAGAATGACTTTCTCATTTATTAGTTATTACCAGGTACGGTACCGGTATGTTGCTATATACAATTATTATTATTATTATTATTATTATTATTATTATTATTATTATTATTATTATTATTATTATTATTATTATTATTATAAGATTATTTTAATAGGGTATTTTTTGATTTTCTCCTAGTAAGTGTTAATTAATATTTACACCAAAATGTCCAACTATAACATTTTGGATCACTCCATTTTATACAGTATTATACTTTTTACATTTTATGTGGCAGTATATTTTTCCCTGGTGAATTTATAATTTCAGAAAACATTTATTCCCCCGAGTTTCGCTGTGGGGTGAATTACGAATGGATAATGACTTTCACTTGCATTATATGAGATGCTTAAGATTAGCGTACAAATTGACCATTCTTTCCCGCTTCGACTTTGGTAACTTCTGCCTCGCATTACGATATAATTGTACCATAAGCGGATAGCTAATTATATGTAACGATCACTTCACTATTCGAATGTTCTGTGATTACATACGTGGCGTCTACCATATGGTCCTAGTGTTTCAATTGCGGTGAATCATGGCGAGGCTTGATTTAGTATTCAAGTCCAATAAGTGATCTTGATATGTATACTTTTCAGAAGAAATGACATTCGCTATCGTCTTCTTCTTTTACTTTAGAAAAGTAGTCTTTATCATGCACTACTCATAACGTTCTACAAGTTTGTACAGGTTAATACAATTGTCTTCGACTGTTACAATTATATGAAGTATTCCTAATCATAATACACAAATTTACTCATGTTTGTAGTTGCATGAGTTATTTGTTTTAACAATATATTTGTATACGGATAAGCATACTTAACTAGAATTAAACTATGATCGAAATTGACATCGAAAATAAGGTGTCCTTTGATGAAAGTAACAGTCAATTCAAAACAGTATGTTTTTAGTAGTCGATGAAATTATCTTCACTTTTTAACTTTGTAAATATTACGCCTGTATTCACGAACTCAAGATACTACTGTATCGATGTTAAAACGTTTCCTTCATAATAAAAGGAACCCCTACACCTTCCAAGGTATGTAAACGCATATTCCGAAAAATTACAAAGATTCTATTGTGCACAGTCTGTTGATGCATACTTCCACCATTCGGCACGCAGGGCGTCGTTGCTTTTTTCCAGTGATCCACCACATTTGTATGTTGCCGGAGTTTCTTTAAACTCCATATTATGATGATATTCATGGGCAAAGTGGATTAATATTATTCATTTAAACTATGGTCGAAATAGAATGCCAAATACCGTGTTTCTTCTTGAAAGTAACAGTCAATTAAATGTTTTAAGTGAGTCCACGTAATAATCTTAACTTTTTAACTTTGTAAATTCTACCCCAGTATTCACGAACTCAAGACACTACTATACCAGTGTTAAAACCTATTCTTCATCGTAAAAGGAACCACCATACCTTCGTAGATAAGTAAATGTATGATTTAAAAAAAGATGACTATTATCCACAGTGCATTGACGCAATTTTTCGCCATTCGGCACACAGAGCATAATTGCGTTTTCCGGCGCCACACCACTTTTCTGTGCTGCATGAGTTATATTAGCACAGTAAATCTATATGCATGAGCGTACTACATAAGTATTATTCAATTACACTATGATCGAAATCGTCATCGAAAATAACGAGTTCCTCGTTAAAAGTAACAGTCATTACAAAAAAGAACGTTTTACGCAAAACGACATAATTATGTTGACTTCTTAACTTTGTAACTACTACGCCTGTGTTCACGATCACAAGATACTACTATTTCGGTGTTAAAACATTTTTTTCTTCATGAAAGTACCCCTCATACCTTCGTGGGCAGTAAATGCATAACCTGCAAAATTACGAAGTCTATTTGGCACAGTGAGCAGAGTTGTTTTTCCCGACGCCTCACCCATTTTCGATGTTGTATGAGTTATTTCTTTTTATCTCTGTACTATGACATGCATGAGCATACTTCATTAGTATTATTTAATTAAACTATGATCGAAATCGGAAATATCGTGTTTCTTGTTGAACTTATCAGTCAATTCAAAACAGAATGATTTAAGTTAGTCGACGTAATTATTTTAAATTAATAGCTTTATAAATACTACGCCTGTATTCACGAACACAAGATACTATTATGTCGGTGTTAAAAACGTTCATATCGTAAAAGGAAACCCATACCTTCGAGTATAGTAAATGCATAGTCTGAAAAATTACGAAGACTATTTGGCACAGTCCGTTGATTCATTGTTTCGACTTTCGGCTAAAAGGATAGTTGCTTTTCCCGGCGCCACCCACCTTGTATGTGTTGCATTAGTTGTTTTTTTAGCACAGTATATTTTTATGCTTGGACGTACTACATAAGTATTATTCAATTACACTATGATCGAAATCAAAAATACCGTGTTTCTTGTTGAACGTGTCATTCAATTCATAACCGAATGATTTAAGTCTGTCGACGTAATTATCTTTATTTTTAACTTTATAAATACTACGCCTGTATTCACGGACTCAAGATAGTACTATAGCGGTGTTAAATCCTTTTTTTGATCGTAAAAGGAACCCCCATTCCTTCGTGGGTAGTAAATGCATACTCTGAAAAATTACGAAGACTATTTGGCATAGTGACGTAAAAAAATCTTATCAAAATGATGCATTGTTCCGACTTTCGGCTAAAAGGATAGTTGCTTTTCGAGGCGCCTCAATCCTTTTCTATGTTGCATGAGTTATTTTAGCACAGTATCTCTATATGCATGAGCGTACTACATTAGTATTATTTAATTAAACTATAATCGAAATCGAAAATACCGTGTTTCTTCTTGAACGTAACAGTCAATTCAAAACAGAATGATTTAAGTCTCTGCTATTGCACTGCTAAGTCACTATTTCACAAAGTCACTACTATATGCACTGCTAAGTCACTATTTAAGAAACTGCCATTTTTTCTTTCCTTAAAGATGTTGCTTCATCAATGGACCAAAACGAAGAACCCATTGGGATATTTTTAGATCTTTCGAAAGCTTTTGACGTTATTAACCGTAACATCTTGCTCTCAAAATTACCTTCTTATGGAATTCGTGGTATTGCCCTAGATTGGATAACCTCGTACCTTAAACATCGATCTCAAAGAGTAGAAATACCGTACTGGCACCAAAGGACATTATTTACTTATCTTTCCAATTCTTTGCCAATTGGACATGGGGTCCCACAAGGTTCGATCTTAGGTCCTATCCTCTTTCTGTTATACGTAAACGATATGCCCTCATCTATTAAAAATGGAAGAACAGTTCTGTTGGTCGATGACACGAATGTTCTTTGCAAAAATGAAACAATAAATAGTACAATTTTAGAAGTTTCGAATTGGTTTTGTAATAAATTAATAGTTAACGAAGGAAAAACTGTCTCAATGCAATTTTGCGTTTCAAATCGGCAATCTATGCTCCATTGAAAATGAACAATATGCAATTAGCTGATGTTAAGGTAACTAAATTTCTAGGTCTCTCAATTCAATCAAACCTCAAATGGAATGTACATGTAAGATAATTAAACACTAAATTAAGCTCATTATGTTATGCATTCAGAATTCTTTCTAATTCTGTCAGCCTTCATGCAGCTCGTTGAGTGTATTTTACAAATGTACATTCCCGCCTGAGATATGGCATAATATTCTGGGAAAGCTCACCTTTAGTGCCCAGACATTTAGATTGCAAAAGAAAATTATCCGAATAATGAAAAAATCCCATCCACGTGATCCGTGCAAGCCTCTTTTCATTGAGCTTGGAATCTTACCATTGCCTTGCCTATTTATTTACGAGTCTGTAGTATTTGTCAAAACTGACTTACCTAACGGTGGGAACTTATTTTCATGTAATACTGATAATTATAGTTACAACACTCGACGTAGAAATCATGTTCATCAAGTGTCAGTATCAACAGCTCACTACAAGAAATCCACATACAATACATGTACGATACTTTACAACCCATTGCCAGATGAAATTAAACAATTAAAATTGGTACACAAATTTAAGTTAAAAGTAAAAGCTTTCCTGCTACAAAACTGTTTCAATTAGAGACTATACTGATCGTCAAAAAGAAAAATAATGTTTACTTTAACAAAACCAAGATATAGTATAATGAATTAGTTTACATTTGCATTGTATAATTTAAAAAAAAGACTTAATGTGCATGACAAAAGTAATGTACTTCAGCTTCCGGGTCAATGATCCCCATCTCGATCGGGTTTTATCCAATTTCCCTGATCCATTGAGCAAATGCTGAGATGGCCCCTTGATTTGCTTCTGGACGTAAATGTAGCTTCACTATGCGCACGTTTTGATGAGCTTTCCTTTTGCTTGTAGTGGTAGTAGAGCTTAGGGTGAGTTTCTATTTTGTTAAAAATACAGAAAAATCAAATCTGTTCGTTCCTTTACCGTTAAAAATAAGTTTTCTATAAGTCGGAAACGAAAATATCTAGTTTTTGAAATAATAATATCATTTTTTAAATGTATTATTATTATTATTATTATTATTATTATTATTATTATTATTATTATTATTATTACTATCATTTTTCATCTTTCAACTATTAATAGTGAAATTGTTGGGAAGGGATTCTGAACCTTAAGAAAGCGTGCGCAGATGATTTTCTCTTTTCTCTCCCCATACATCACATACAGTTTTTGACTGTTTTTTTTTTTACTAAATAAATAAACTCTCAATAAAGTCAGTCGACATAATTATCTTAACTTTTTTACTTTATAAGTACTACGCCTGTATTCACGAACAAAAGATACTACAATGTCGGTGTTAAAATCTTGCATCATCGTAAAAGGAATCCCCATGCCTTCGAGCGTGGCAATTGCATAATCTGAAAAAGTATAAGACTATTTGGCACAGTGCTTTGATGCGTTCTTCCGCCATTGGATACGCAGAGCATAGATGCTTCTGCTGGTGCCACACCCCTTTTCTACGTTGCATGAGTTGTTTTTTACCTCTATTTTATGACATGCATGAGCATACTTCATTAGCGTTATCAATAGGGTATAGATTTTTATGACGTAAAACATCGCAAAAAAGATCAATAAAATGCATTCAAAATGCTTTAAAAATGCCTTAAAACTAAAGAAAAATTACGTAAAAAATCTTTTCAAAACGAGTTCGGTTGAGTAACTCAAGCTGTTGGCTACGTTAGTCGGTCGAGTGAACTCAACTTGCAAACATTTGGTTTGGACTGTTCCTTTCCAAGAAATCTGTCTTTAGTTGTCCCGAAATCGGCCGAACCGGCATGGCGCTGATATACATCACAAGGATTACATACAAAGGTTGGCAAAACAATTTCTAAGTGAACAAATAGAATAGGCTACTGAGTAATTCTGTGAAGAACATTTGTTGCATCTTGTAAATATCATTTGAAGTATGTACCATTAAAATGACATTAAAATTGAAGTCAGAAAAAATGCATAAAAATGACGGAAACGGTAAAAAATGACTTATTAGTCGTAATCGACAAAAATGCAAAATCATGACCTATAAAAATTGCTCATTTCCTTTTGTCATAACATAAAATGAATTTCTATACTAAACGGCATTATTCGAATGTGTTATGAGAAAATGACATTTCATTAAAATCCGCCCCCTAGATATTAAATTGAACTATGATCGAATTCGAAAATACGTGTTTCTTGTTTAACGTAACAGTCAATTTAGAACATAATTATTTAAGTCAGTAGACATAATTATGTTTACTTTTTAATTTCATAAATACTACCCCTGTTTTCACGGACTCAAGATACTACTATATCGGTGTTAAATTCTTCTCTTCATCGTAAAATGAACCCCCATACCTTCATGGGTAGCAAATGCATACTCTGAAAAATTACGAAGACTATTTGGCACAGTGCATTGATTCATTGTTTCGACTTTCGGCTAAAAGGATAGTTGCTTTTCCCGGCGCCACTCGCCTTGTATATGTTGCATGAGTTATTTTTAGCACAGTATCTTTATATGCATGAGCGTACTACATAAGTATTATTCAATTACACTATGATCGAAAATACCGTGTTTCTTGTTGAACATGTCAGTCAATTCAAAACAGAATGATTTAAGTCATTCGAAGTAATTATTTTAACTTTTTTACTTTAAGAATACTACGCCTGTATTCACGAACATAAGATACTACTATGTCGGTGTTAAAAGCTTCCTTCATCGCAAAAGGAACTGAACATCGCAACGCCTGTTACCTTCGAGCGTAGTAAATGCATAATCTAAAATATTACGAAGACTATTTGGCACAGTGCGTTGATGCATTGTTCCGCCATTCGGCACGCAGAGCAGATGCTCCTTCTGGCGCCACACCCGTTTGCTATGTTGCATGAGTTAGTTTTTTTTTCCTGTGTACTATGACATGAGCATACTTCATTAATGTTTTTAATTTGAACTATGATCGAAATTGAAAATACGTGTTTCTTGTTGAACGTAACAGTCTACTCAACAGAATGAATACTACTAATAATTCAGTCGACGTAATTATTTTAACTTTTGAACTTTGAGAGTACTACGCCTGTATTCACGAACAGAAGATTGTCGGTGTTAAAACCTTTCTTCATTGCAAAAGGAATAAATAAATAAATAAATAAATAAATAAATAAATAAATAAATAAATAAATAAATAAATAAATAAATAAATAAATAAATAAATAAATAAATAAATAAATAAATAAATAAATAAATAAATAAATAAATAAATAAATAAAAGGAAACCCCATACTTTCGAGCGTAGTAAATGCATAATCTGAAAACTTACAGAGATTATTTGGCACAGTGTGTTGAACATTGTTTCGCCATTCGGCACGCAGAACATAGTTGCTTCTCCCGGTGCCTTTTTCTATGTTGCATGAGCTATTTTAGCACAGTATTTCTATATGCATGAGCGTCCTACATAAGTAGTATTCAATTATATTATGATCACAATCGTCATCGAAAATAACGTGTTTCTCGTTGAAAATAACAGTCATTTCAAAACAAAATGTTTTAAGTGAGTCAACGTAATTATCTTTACTTTTTAAGTTTGTAAATACTACGCCTGTATTCATTAACGCAAGATACTATCATATCAGTGTTAAAACCTTTGTCGCTCGTAAAAGAAACCCGCTTACTTTTGTAGGCATGTAAATACATACTTATCTGAAAAATTACGAAATCTATTTTCCACAGTTCGTTGAAGTAAAGTTCCGCCATTCGACACGCTGAGCATTTTTGCTTTCCTCAGCGCCACATCTCTTTTCTATGTTGCATGATTTATTTCTTTTATCAATGTATTACCATATACATGAGCATTTTCAAGAGCATTATTCAATTAAACTATGATCGAAATCGTCATCGAAGAAATGTGTTCCTTGTTGAAAGTAACAGGCATTTCAAAAGGAAATGATTTAAGTAATTCGACTTGTCTTAACTTTTTAACTTCGTAAATACTAAGCCTGTATTCACGAACTCAAGATACAGAATTGTCGGTGTTAATACGTTTTCTTCGTCCTCATTCATTCGTAGGTAAGCAAACGCATATTCTAAGAAAATATGAAGACACTTGTGCACAGTTTTTGCGTCAGCGCAATTTTGTTGATGGCGAAGACACTATTATGCACTGTGCATTTGCCATTGCATTGTTTAGTTGCTTTTCCCGGTGTCCCGCCCCTTTTCCACGTTTCATCTCTCTACCGCCCGGTGACCCCCCCCCCCCCCCCTCTTGTCCGCGCGGGCAGGCCCGGGAAACCACCGTTAGGCGCAAGGCGTGTGTGTCAGCAAACACGGAGTCTTCCTCGCCGCCGCTGACCCCGTGACCTCGGTCGCCCGACACCTCAAGGCGCACGCATGCAGCCACGCATGCACTCGCAAACACTCGCCGCTCTGCTCAGGAGACGGTCGGATTACAAAGCCCTCGCACCAAAACGTTCGTGCCTCTCCCTTTGAAGGGGTGGGATGGCTGCGATGGGTATAGTTTTTTCATCAACACGTACACATATTGAACTATAAGAACCAATTATTTACAGTTTATCCTTCGAAACTTTTACAATGTTTCGAATCCTTAATATTCTGATTCTTCTTTAGATATAAATTTTTTCATGAGTTCTCGTTTTCCATCTCCGTTTGTCAACTTTAACAAATGAATATGTTGGATAAGAATTCACCCATTTTCCGAGAAGTCCATTGAATTTACTGTACACTATATACTACATTTGCAATTTCTTATAAATGGCTGCTTCGCGTGCTACGTTTTCCGTTCGGCCCTGGGTTTTTGAGAAAATCAAACCATTTGACCATTATTTGATTTCTGAGCGAAAACGTTTGCCATGTTTGATTTTTGTCGCGCGGAAATTTACTCACAACCATCTCTGGTAAGAACATGCGTCACCTATTCCATTCAATTAGTTCGCTGGACATTTTTAAATTATATATTTATATTTAATATTAATTATATAAATTATTATTTATATTTAATTTTACACTTCACGAGAATTGTGAAGGTCATGACTTATAGTGGATTATTCGCAATGAATATTTTAAACGTAAGGATACAGAGTTTGTGTATTTTATTTTCTAAAAGTAATAAAATATTTTTGTGTAACGTGCGTTTCGAATATCTATACTTTAACGGGACATCTGTAATCCCTACCACAATATGTGCTGTAGATAATGCACAATTTATAGAATGAAAAACATACGGCGAATATTATAATTTGAAATTTTTCAGTACCGGCAGTACAATTAATTTAGCTCTTATAAAAACGTCTTACATTATCTTATACAGTTACATACCAATCTACATTATCACGACTCGCGAAATACGTTGTTTTTAATTTATCTTGGCAATCAATTTGAAGCCTTACGTCAGTTCCAGATAATTGCTTTTCTCAAGTTTTGGCCTGGGAATACTATGAACGAAAAATTTTGTGGGTTCAAAATGATACTCCGTGATTAGAAGTTACATAAGGTTGCATCAATAGCTTTATCGATTTTATGTGGAAGTGATTGCTTTCAAGGAAAAAATCTGGACGTAAAATAAGTACCGATGATAGTTTGTTACGGACGAGTCTCCGCCGTGACATTTGCTACGCTGTTAAAATGTGTTCATGGGGCCATTGCTTCGGCGTTTGACATCACAACGCTATTAAAGATCGTAGTTTCAAGCCTGTCTTTCCAAGACCTGTTTGGTTTCTGTTTACTGGGAAGAAACAGGGAGATAAAGCGCCTAAGCGAGAGGAAGGGTTTCAGAGATCAGGACTGCGAAGCGTGCAGAGACGAGAGGAGTATCAGCAGTATATAGTTACAATATACCGTAATATTTTTACAAAGCGTGCTTGTTTTATAAAGTATTAGCGAAATTTTTGTTTCAAACTAAGAATGCTGGTAAATGAAATGAATTACATGAGTAACTTCTTCCTAATGCGAAGACATCATATTGTGTACCGCCTTGACTTGAATTTAATCGAACTTCCAATTGTTTAGTCGAATTGTCACCCTCTACCGACTATTCGAGTGTCCTTTACCTTCTTACTTTCATTATCCATTTTCATTTTTTTTCTCAATTTTAGAAAAAATTATGTTTGAAAACGTGGAGAATTCCGGAATACATATGTTATTGAGAATCTTTTGGTGAGCGCGACAGAAATCCGATAATACTGGCGTTGAACTTCATAATATTGTCAGGTTGTTGCAAAGCAGCCTTCGTTGCCAGCGGTGACTCGCGGACGCTGCTAGCGTGTACTTCATGCGGTTTCCCAAGGATTGACTGGTTTTGCATTAATTTCAGTGGCTTATCTAATGGGGCCCTTTCCTCCTCCAGAAGCCATTGATACGTAGTAACAATATAGCTTTTATTAATTACCTACAGTAACAAAAATCATTCAATATAATGTTTACGTTATAAATATTAACTATAATCCAACAAGATCAAAATACATTTTACATTCAGCAAAAATGAAAAATGTTTCATAAGAAAACATCATGTCTGTTGGACGCTTTACCCGTAGCCCTCACCTCCCACACCCGAGAAAACTCCTGAGTGCGTCTCTGATTAATTTTATTCATTTTGTACAATCTTCAGATAGTCTACCCATCTCTGTTCAGGGGACAGTGTCCCCTAAAGTACTCTCAGGACAAAAGACCGCTTCTCTATGCTCGGAAAAGAATACAGACAAAATACTAAGGATTATCTTTTCCTTACAATAAACACATTGATTTTACCATGGGTGATAGCCCCTTCTGTGCTTTAATTTTATCAGGTGTATCGGGCTCGTTGTCCCCCCCTGCAGTCACCGGACGGGCAAAGCAAAGAAGTGGCGTACGTCGAAACAAACGAAAAAAAAGATCCCTCGTCAGTGGACGCGGCCACTGAGCACAAACGGCTCGTTGTTTCGACGCACCGCGGCGTGTGCCGCCGCCCGCCTTGTCCATAGCCAAGGAAGCAGGACACGCCCGCACAGCGGAAGCAAGGGCTTGAAGTCTTCTCCGGCTGCCCGACGTAAAGTCAATAGCCAACACTGCGCCTCGGAAGTCCCTCCTTGGAGCACAAGATTACAAACACACATCCTCTGTGAGAGGCCCTTGTATAGTGCCTGTGCTCCGCCAGCCAGCAGCGGATGTGGCCGAGAGCCGCCTACACCTTTCCGCTCAGCTCACAGACCTTTGATTGACGCCTTTTCCACAGGCTGCCTACTTCTCGCTGGCCAGGAGGGCTGTCATGCCGTAGCTCCGGCGCTGCATTGCTATTTTCACAAGGCATGTGGTTTGCTAGTTCTTGTTAGTGCGTAAGTCTCGTGTTTTCGTGAATTGTTTTATGGAAAAATGCAGAAGGGAAGCCACAGGCGTCAAATGTTCAGGTTAGAATATATATACTCAGTATTATCGCGGGAAAACATTTTCGTTCTCTTTTCACCTCATTGCATTTTGTGGAATTTCTTTATCATCATATTGCATTCGTTTCTGTATGTTTTCGGAGCATCGGATATTTTCGTATAAGTATGAATAGTACGAAAGATTTTGTGTAATTTCGACACGAACGACCTTGTTTCATTAGGAAGACGATTCAAAATGTGTAACGTTCGTACATGCATTTAAATACTTTCGGCCCTGTGCTTTCTCTGAAGCTAAGGGGCTCTGATTTCTCATCGACGATTCAGAAGGTGGTCATTTTTACTATTAAGAAAATATATTTAGAATAATTAACTGAAAAGTCGTTTTATGTAGGGGAAATAATTTCTCTTATTTCAACAAGTAGGCGTTTCGAAATGTGTACCGTTCGTTCACGCATGTGTATAGTGGGAAAGAATATACTTCTTTAATTTCTAATTTATCTTCAACTCTATTTGAAGAACTTCCTCATCATCGTCGAATCAGAACACTGTCATTGGCAGTTTTAGAAAAAATTATTAAGAAAAATTCACTTACAAGTGTGACCCGCGATAAAATTGGTCTGACCGATCCTACTTCCGTAAAATCCAAAATGAGTTACAAATTGTACCAAACTGTTTAAATCAAAACTAGTAATTTATGACTTTCACATCAGACTCCGCCTGTATCAAGCTCTAAAATAAAATTCGACAGATTTTTAAGGTAAAAATAGTGCTCGTTATTACAAACAAGTTTTAGAAACTTATTATTACAAAAGAAAATTCCTACGAATTGGTAACAATGATTTGTTTTATTAAAGTTTATGTTTGAAGTGGGTTTGCATATTTTTAATTATCGATAATTCCACATTGTTTTTCACTGTTTTTCAGTACTATTAAACTTTTTTATGAATGTGTTATTCCAATCTTATCCACTCGCTGTGAATGAAATAAGGAGAATGCGGTCGTGTGCCCATACAATATTTTAGAGTGACATAACTTGTCTACAAACTCTTGGCCGTGTGTCTTGTGGAGTGTTGGTACGGAGAACGAAGGAAACTCGCGCCGTGCTGTTCAGCGTTTCGTGAAGTGGAAAGCCCCGGAGAGAACGTAAAGATGAGTCCGTGGTGCCTGCACCGCAAGCTTCTCATCCATTTCCGAAGTCTGGAGTGCTCTGATGCAAATTAGCGGAGACTAATGCATTCGTGAGGTCCAAATTACGGCACCGTTAAGGCCTTCACAAATATCTTGTTTGTTAAAATTCTTTCTTCCACTCTTTTTCTTTCGTTCTTGCTGTCTCGCTGGCACGAAACATCTTAACTACAAAAGGTCGACAACACTATTATAGAGATACGACACGGAGATGGCTTAATTGACTAAAACCGTTCTCTGCTCAAAAAGCGATCCAAGATACTGCGGCGGCGTCTTTTCTTCAAAGTTCTGTACCCAGAATACTGAGTTTGAGGTGTTTCCTAATATCATTTCGTTGTGGAGCGCTACACAGTAATTCGACGTTTCTATGTTTCGAAAGAGTGACTTGTTAATGGTGCTCATCGTTTCTCTTCACTGCCATATTTAGTCAGTATTTTCTACCGAGATGATTAGCATGCGCTGTTCATCACATGAAATATATTTCATAGTAACGTTTTGAACACTAAGAACGAAAGTATATGAACTGCACACTACGATTCATGCAAAATTCAACATCTGTGTGCAGGATGTTTGATCCAGAGAAATTCCCATGGGTAAGCGGTCCTCGACTTGTTCATTGACGTCTCGCAGAACCGGGAAGAGTCGCACTTGCTTCGTTCATTACTTGACTTGGTATTCCATCCCTACCGAAGCCGTGAGGAACGGGTTGATGCCAGCACAAGCACAACGAATTTGTGGATATTGGGAACCCTTCGAATGGACCGAGATAACCGCGGTAATTAGAACTCGAGCGGATTGTACACATTCCGCATAAACTTTCGTTGGAGTTACACAGAAAGGATTTGTACGCGATTATTTAAAAAGCTC
Source organism: Teleogryllus occipitalis (assembly GCA_011170035.1). Classification (NCBI taxonomy): domain Eukaryota; kingdom Metazoa; phylum Arthropoda; class Insecta; order Orthoptera; family Gryllidae; genus Teleogryllus; species Teleogryllus occipitalis. Next base: position 213,649 of record BLKR01014777.1, on the reverse strand, counting down.
ATTACGGTCGTTTACAGTGTAACTTCAAATGAACACGGACACTAATTTAATTGTATATAAGAATTCTGTCATATGGTTAAATTGGTCAACCTACAAAACATTGAGATTACAAGTACTTTCAATTATATACTGTTGAAATTAATGAACCATAAAATGGCCAGAACCAATACTTTTACACGGGAAAATAAATATCTAAAATAAATAAAAATGAGAAATGTAGACTCTCGGTTATTAGCTGTTACAAGCGTGTATTATAAAACACACACACTTATGTATGTATGTATGTATGTATGTATGTATGTATGTATATATATATATATATATATATATATATATATATATATATATTTAAATTCGCGTGATAATCAAAATATTTTCTTAATACGTATAGTTTTTTATTGCATCTTCTTGTGAAGCGATACAACACGCGAAAGTTTTGCTTTTTTAAATTCCCTGTTGTAATTCATTGAATGTGAGATTTACTGTAACGCAATTTACTGTAACGCGGGACCAAATTATAATGAAGAGGTGAAATATTTTAAACTCGTACGTAGCAGCACGAAAAGTAGTACGACAAAATGTTCCCAGACGACTATTCAACATTAGGAGCTGCCGTAGACGGCGAGAGCGACGACCGCGAACTAAAACGCCACAAACACTGCAACGTATGTCTTCGGATCCTCGGAGAAGCATCGAGAAAGTCTCACCACTCCCCAATGTTTATGAACGAATAGTCGTTAAGTGGATGATGCCTGCTCAGAGGATGTGGGTCAGACGCTCTTATACAGTGAATGGAAAGGGTCTAACAGCACGCCTGTCCCAGCTTTCCAGGGTGTCGTTCGCGAGAAATACGACGATGTTCTCGGAGTAGAGATGTCAGACACCGATAACGTCCTCTGGGCTTCGCCGAGTCTTCCTATTCTTTGCACAGCGTTGGCGGGGCAAGTTGTCAGTAAAGTGTACATGCGCGTGGGAGTATATAATTAAAGAGGGCACAGCAAAAACTGAATTATACTTGAAAATTGAAGTGTAATTTTCGAGACTTTTGTCACGTAAACTTTTAGAATCTTCGACCTCTTTTTTGCCTCATCAGTAACAGACGTCTCACTAGGAAAGTCTAATAATACCATTTTGGTCTTCCTTAGTTTTGCGATACTGGAATAATACAATTGAAAATATGAATAAAGATCTGTAAGCTACTCTCAGATATCATCTGATCACTAAAATCAGAAATCATCCCTTCACGGCACATTTGCACGTCTAATACATATCATCAAAACAGCAAAAACACGGATTATACATAGCATTTAATAGAATAAACCATAGAGCATTATTTCGTAAGTTAAACTTGAGATAGTCATCACCTTTTTCAATGGGTTCAAAGTTATCTCAGAAATAGAAGTCAGCCAACTATTATACATTTGACGGATTTATCCATTCATCGTCGTTTAGACAAGTGAATTGTGGTGTCTCACGGAAATCGATCTAAGAATCCTTTGTTTACTTTCCGTACACAGTTCATTTACCCAGTGATAGACTCAAGTCGGCTTTAATTATGTACGCGGACAACACACAGCTTTTATTGTCCTTCCAATGAAACTCAATTGAAATCGCTAGATTGCTCCAAAACCTCTTGGATATAGTCATAAGCTCTTCCTTAATCCTACGAATTATTGAATATTCCAATGTAATTAAATTCGCACCTCGCAAGCAGACCAGATTGCTTGTATTCGATTTATATTTGGGATACGTAATTTTCCTTGGTTTTAATATATTTATAAAATATATATTACCCACCTTTGTTTTTCAGTAGATTATCCTTTTAATAACATCAGTTAATTTTGTTCAACATATACTATATTTTATTTATTACAAAATACAAGATTCCTCTATGATATATTTGCTTAATATTTCCATTTCAACACCTTTAACACTCACCAGTTGCTCCAATCTTCACTTTTTGCATACAAATGATGTACATATACAATTTTTCCATATATCCATCAGCCCATAGTACAACATATCTCCCTCTCAATTTTCAATAATATTTAATCTTTCTCTAAACTATTTTCCACACATGTAAACAATTTCCGACACTCCTCAGCCTTTGTTAAAAAGTATTCTTCATATCTTTTGTTTAAATGTGATCTTATTCTTTAATATAAAAACATTTTCTACTTAAATATTTAGTTTCAGCCTTCACATTTCTATTTTTAATCATTGAAATAACATTGTTACTAACTGTGTACATTCTCAAATTCTCATTCATTTTATATCTAATTCTTTTAAAATTTCAAATGTTCAAACAATATTTTTCATTCCCTGACACAGTGCTTTCAATTCACATTCTACAGGAGATAAAGCCACTGTTGCTTGGACTTAACATTTCCAATTGATAGAACCTCCATCTATTCTAATAATAAATCCTCTATATATTTAACATCAATAGTTTTGTCCCCCCTTGCATCTGAAAAAAGTTCTAAACAATTAATTTTATTGGTATTAATTGAACAAATCTGACGTCCCATGAAATATTTTAAAATTATTTTTAATGCTTACAAATAAATCTCTTTTGGGTTTGCATTATATCTTCTTAAACTACTTAGAGCAAAACGAAAGTCTGCTCTTGTTCATGTAGATAAACAAATTAATGTTTCAATGATTTCTTGATACAAATTATTGTCTACTTCTTTACTATCTATATAATTGGCAATTTTGTGTTTAGAAAATGGAGTTTTCACTGAATTACATTCTTTCATTACATGTTTATTCAAAATACCATCATTTATAATTTGTACTTGAATCACATACATATTAAAGGCATTACTTATTAAATATTTAATATTGATATTAAATAAATACTTAGCACCTCCTAAATGTGTTAATTCTATTTTTTCTCAATATTTTCCAAAAATTGAATTCAAAATCTCCTCCTGCTTGTATATTTATAAGTATGGATATCAGGCTCATCCACATGTGGATCAACATACAATAAATAATTTTTGGCTCATGTAATATAAACATGGATATTTTTTCTTCTTTCATGCCATTTTCCTATAATATAACATTAAATTTATAATTCACATTCTACTTACTTATTTTAAATCAAATATGCCTTTCTTCAATAAACATTTTATTTTCATCTTCTATAAAACATGCTTGTTGTGGCACATACACTTCATCAAGATCTCCATACAAGAAAGCTGTCTTAACATCTTGTTCTGATGGAATAATATTTTTAATTGCAGCAATCTTTAAAAAAATCTTATAGTTTCTGGTTTAAAAGTTGAGGGGAAAGTTTCAAAATAATCTTCTTTTCATAACCATTTGCAAATAATTTTGCTTTGAATTTATTCAAATCACCATTCAAATCTGTCTAAAAATATCCACTTGCTTCTTTCAATTATTAACCTTTATTTTGACTAACGCCCAAACTTTAACATTTTTCTTTCATAATATTTCATTTTCCATTGCAGATATCCATTCATTTTTTCTTCTGAATTAATTACTACATAGAAATTTTTAAGATTTCTCTTTAGTTTTATTACTTTGATGAGGATTTTTATTTCTTATTCATTCAGATCTGCTATTTTGAGATAATTTATCATCTTCACAAAATTTATCCTTATATGTATCACTATCTTCATCGATGTCCTCAATTTTATAGTGATGTTCTTCTGCTCTATCTTTTAAGATATAATTATTTTTTGTTTCTAGATTAATAAAATCAAATATATAGTCTTGATATTTAGTTTGCATTTCCTTATCATGTAATAAATAAGATCATAATTTCATCTTTTGAAATTTTACACCTCTTGATTGAATTATTACATTTTCTCTTAGCACATATATTCTATAACCTTTTCGATTTTTAAGCTTTTTTTTATCCATCTTACTGCTATCATTCTTCCTAATAAATATATAAGCTTCACATGCAAATCTTTTCAAATATGAGGTTTTCTTCCATGATACTTTTGATTTGTAGTAATTACGTTATTTTTTGACAAGTAGCAGTTTTTTCACTTTCACCCCAATATTCTTTGAAATCTACCAATTTGTACCATTATCTACCAATGAGTAATGTGGTATCTACCAATAATGTTCTAACTGCTTCCACAATGTTCTAATACATCTTCCTATTCTTCCATTACTTTCTGGAGTGTATAACATTGTTAATTCATATGTAATATCCACTTTCTTAAACAAGTTTCTTAAATTATTTCCTACGATTTCTTCTCATTATCACTTCCGAGTCTTTTGACTCTATTTCATCTCTTGTTATTCTTCTTGTTACCTCTTGTTTCTTCTTGATTGCGGTCTCAAAACCAAATTACTGTAATCATCAATAACAATTAGAAATTAATATCCTTCCAGATTCTTTATGGATATTTCTAATAATTTTTCTACATCCATATATCTAAAATGCCTTAGATCTAAAATATCTTTAGATTGAGGATTTTCTATTGATTTATTACAGCTTATTGTCATTTTTCCCAAAATGCATGCTTCACATTTTTTCTTGAAATATTAACATTTTCCAATTCATAAATGCACATATTATTTTTCATAGATTTTAAAATATGCTCATAATTAACATGACCTAATCTTTGATGCCATAATTCATCATGAACTAAACATGATGCTTTTGCTTCTTCCAATTTTTTTCTTCCTTGGACAACAAAATTATTTCACATTCTGGAACCATTATAAAATATCTTCCCATCTTTAGTTTTAATTTCCGCTTTATTTCTTTTAAAAATAACAGTAAATCCATCATCTACAATTTTTGCCACAGACAATAAATTTTCGTTTATGGTTGGAATATGTAAAACACTTTTAAATTTTATATTTTCATCATTTCTCATAATCGTTTCCATATCTCCAATACCTACTATTTATTTATTTCTCCTTCTTCAGCCATCAAGATATCTTTACAATTTGTTTCATTCTTGCTAAATAAATCCGCATATTTATTCATATGACTTGTTGCTGCTGAATCCATTGTCCAATTAATTTAATCACTGCTGTCATCGTCTTTCTTCACTGTGTTATCTGTTATGTAGCTAGTTGATTCAAACTGCCTGTTTGAATTCGGTGCGTTTGTACGATATGTCTTGGAGTTCCCCATAGAGCCGGTGGGTGGTGTGCCACGCTTTGGGGCGCGATGCAACTCCACAGAAAGTCTTCAGTTGGGGCTGCTCTAGATGGAAACTCCCTCCTCAATTATACTGACCGTTTTCAGAGGATATCGCTACTTACTGCGTCCCCTCATCGGATACAAACCAGATCTGCCGCACATTAATAGTTTCGTTTAATTGCAGTAGGCTGACGTCATATATACCTACGGACTGCAGCTCAGAAGCCCATTCACGACACGGGCTCGAATAATTTTAAATAAGATTTTAGTTTCCGGAGAGACAGCCAATCACGATACTCGTTCTTTAATATAATGCGTTTCAACACTTGGCCACTATCCGCATCAGAATATTATCTACTTACATAATTGGTAGCGTTGGCTTGAATCATTTTTGTAGTACTACTAACATTCTCCATTTGCTTTTCGATATATGACACATTTCGTACTCCTTGGAGTTTGCAAGCCTATGTAATTCAAGAATAACAATTAAGGAGGTATATGGAGAAAAAGCAGAGCACGCCACATTGAAGGCCACATTGAATTCGGTACGTTCGTACCATATTCCTCGGAGTTCACAAGAGAGCCGCTGGGTGGTGTGCCACGCTTTGGGGCGCGGTGGAGCTCCACAGGAAGTCTTCAGCGGGGGCTGCTCTAGATGAGAACTCCCTTCGTACTTAAACTAATCGTTTTCAAATGCCATATCAGTATTTAGCTCTCACGTCATTCATCGCCCTCGCGTACACTCGAGCGACAAACTCGATTCGTGGGCGTTTCACCTGTTTCGCGCACTTATTACGGAACTTTCTATTCCCCCCTCTCTTCTCCAAACGTTTGAGTCATTATCACTAGCACCTAAAGAGTATAGAAGCCGACATAAACCTGTGTGAACGGCCACATGGAACCGATAGATGTTTCTCTCTTATTCAATTGCAAATGTACGCATGTGATCAAATTTGTCGGGTGTTTCATTTGAAGTAGTATATGCAATTGTCTTCTTTGTCTTTCCTCATCGTAAGAAAAATGTACGAGCCGGCAATGTGATACAGCGATACATACATTTTAGATTTCAAGCATCTTGAGGACAGTCTTGCTATCTCTTTTCCGAAATTACTTAGGATAACCGTCACTGTGTTTGAAAATTCTTAAACTTAGAAAAATGACTTTCTGGTGGTTTCTTTTTCACTGAACTGCGTCAAATGTTTATCTTTCACGAGACGTCCATAAGAGAATACTTCTCTCAAATAAATAATACAAACGCATTTCCATAAAATGAACCTTCTTAAATTCTATAGAAATTGCAGTCAAGTATTTTTATTAGTATATTTACCGTTACAGATATTATTAGACAAATTTAATTCCACGTAAAAGGAAACTTATTTGTTTGCAATCTTAGCATAAGAAATTGGATTATACGCACTATTCCACAGTTTGGGACGCAATGTAATTATTAATGTTGACTTACCGAAGACCACCCACCATACTGCATTTTGGATGTGCGAGGGCTACATTTCCCCGGAGATGACAGCAATGCGCTCGTCATTGTAGTAACTCACCTGCAACAGAATTAGAAGGTTGACCGCGTAAAAAAAAAAATAAAGTGAGTAACTGTAAAACAAGGCAGATTTATTTATTAGATTAGTAGGCTGACTTCAGATAAGGTTACCCACAGGCTCCAGTTCAGAAGCCCATTCACGACACCAGCTCGAGCAATTTAAATAAGATTGTAGACTCTGGAGAGAGCCCATCACAACACTCGTTCTTTAATATTATTCGTTTCAACACTTACGCGATTGATGACCGTTGTCCGCTATTCGCATCAATATATTATCTATTTACATAATTGGCAGCTTTCACTTGAATAATGTTTGTGGTACATATGTGACACATTGCTTTCAAGTTGCTTAACATCTTCACATATTCGAATATGTCTTTATCGATCAAGAGTAATAATAAAAAGACACGGTAATATAGAGCATTTAGGCTGTCCCTTATTGCAAAAAAAAAAAAAAAAAAAAAAAAAAAAAAAAAAAAAAAAAAAAAAAAATCATTGGGTCAAATTGATTCAAAAATAAAAAATTCATCTAAAGAGGCCGATATTAACGCGTGCCGACCTGAGCGCGAAATTTGAATGTTAGGGATAATTGTTTTTGTTGTGTGAAGTCAGTGGAAAACTACTAATTCATGTTTCATATATTGTGAAGGAATTGGGGTCTATATTCATAGACAGACAAATTTTGTAACATAATTTATTTCATAAGTGTGCAACAGTTTCGAAACTGCAAATCTCGCCTTTTCTTCTTTATCCGCGAGACTTTGGAAGAGACTCGCGTGATACATAGCTTTTACTAGATAGCTTTTACTAGATAGCTCGTACTAGACAGCTTTTACGTCCTGGCTCTCTTGACAGAAGTAAAAGCACTGTCTTCTTCCAACGTAATCATTTGTAATGTATTCGGATGTGCAATACCAAATACATTGTTCAAATTATTTCTAAACTCCACTCTATAGTGCTTAAAAGTAGCTTCACACTTGTTTGCGTTTTTTAGTTGTACTTTTCTCCACTCCGAATATAAGTTAATAAGTTATTTTGCGAACAAGGCTGATTAGCTCTTGTCGTAATTCTTGCTTTCTCCCAAAATACGAAGCACTCATGAACCACCAGTTTAGCACTTGCACTAACTTTATTTTAATTCCTGTATGTTATAAAATAAAACTTCAAGCACTGTTTATTTAATGGTAAATTGTATCCAGCTATTTGGTGTTTTATATTAATAATTAATATTATCTCCTATTAAAAAGACATGTTCCTCGGTACTGCCTATGACACTAACGTATGACATTATGTTAGATTAGCGACCTGTAAGCACATGTAACACGATCGATTAATGTTCTTGTACTGTTAGTCTCGGGGCTGACTCAGCGGTGGGTGGTAGGTTTGGACTTGTCCGTCATGCGAATTCGTGCTCAAGTCGGCATGGTCGGTCAACAAAATTTTGCTTAGGTGTTTTAAAGTCATCCGAACAAAATTGGAGGGTGAGGGTTCAAAAAATTCGAAGTTGGAAAATAAGGGACACCCTAAGAGCACCGTACTCTCGAAGGTCGGGGACACTTTTAAGAGTTTTCGAAACTGCTTTAATTACTTTTCGTACATTTCCTGTTTCTCGGAGATCAGGAGTGAGCACCTGCGGGGGGGGGGGGATCTCGCTTTGGAGCGCGATGGAGGTCTAAAGGAAGTCTCCCATGATAGCTACTTTACATGTGAACTCCCTTCGAAATTGATGTAACCGATTTTATACCTTACTTAATCTCATCGAGTGGGTATTTTTTGTTTCTGAGCGCGTCGACTACTTTAGTCATTAATTCCGAAAGAGTAGTGAATACTATATCCCAGAAGATTCTAATGTTCCTATCCAACTGGAAGGAGAGATCCACCGCAGACCTGCACGTCGACGTACAGGAGTTTTCTCCCCTAGAATCTCTCCCAGCGGAGGGCCGCCCCAGCCGTTCAAGCTCTAAGATCCCGACCTGTCGCTCGACATGTTTGGTAGTGTAGTGAGTGTATGTGATTTAAGAGAAGGGAGTAGAAGGGAAGATCGCCTGCGGTTCACGGACCGTTTGCTAGGATAATGCTCCGGCATTCGCTTGGTATTCACCGGAGAAACCACAGAAACTACCGATCAGAGAAGCCGGCTGCTACTAAGGTGGAAAATCCGCCTTCGTCGGGACTCGAACTCCGGGACTTCCCAGTCAATGATTCTGTGGACAGGAAGAGGTGGCTCAGTGCATCAACTGATGTCACAACAGTGCTTCTGATCGGGAGGTCCTAGGTTCGCGTCCCGATGGCAGCAGATTTTTCGATACTAACTTGTCAGCCAGGTCGAATTCGGTCGCTGTCTGGAGGAGAATTCTAGAGGCCGGCTGCTCTGATCGGTAGTTTTCCGTAGTTTGTCCGATCAACACCAGGTGAATGCCACAGCAGTACCCTAACAAACGGGCCACGGACCGCGCGATCTTCCGTTCCTCTACCTCGTCATATCCTCACCCCTTATACACACTTACACTAACATGCATTACACTACCACACATGCCGGGAGATCTCTCGAGAGCTTAGAGCATGTCCCGGCTGGGGCGTTGCACCGCCGGTGGAAGATACCTGGTCACTCACAGCTGCTGCATATTAATTATTATGACGCAAGTTCCAGCCTATTTCGGTCATGATGATGATGATGAGAATTAACGTAAAAACCGTACTTTTGTGATGTCTGAATGATTCATTCTTGTATTTAATGTTTTTGGCCCCAAAATATGTATCATATAGTTTAGTCGCTGAACACGAATCCAATTTAAAAATAGATGCTGAACAGCATATACTTTCTCGCATTATTTGTAACGGCTACGCAATATTATAATACTACACGAACCTACAAATTGTGTTTCCATCCAGATTTTTTTTAATCCACGCTGAGATTCGAACGCAGGTCCTTAAAGTTAGTAAGCTATTCACGCTACTCCTACGCTACCAGTCCAACACATATACTCACCCTTCCTGGTTCCTATATTATTTTAAGTTCTACTTTGAAAGAACTGATTTAATCAAGAAATAGTTGTAGGAAGACGCCAAAAAATTCTGAACTTTTGCAATTTTCGAAAATTTACAGATTTCAATGAAAATTAGACATATGCCATTTTTAAGCGTTCTTTTCGCTTTCCAAGAAAGAAGTTTTAAAAAATTTGGAGTCATGTTCGAGATTTTCAAAAATGATCGTGAGTCGTTGTGTGAAGTACCTCCAAAAATCTAAATATTCGTTTCATGTTCGCAAAACCTGGAGTTCGTCCAGATCGATAGGGAAATATCAATTTTGGAGAAAATAATCTGAACGGTTTAGGCGCTAGCGTCATGCACAAACAGACACGTTTGTCTTGTCAATAGATTTTTCGATATCAAAGACTCACAAACCGTGAATTCTGACTACATAGAATGTTAGAGGAAGAATTTTACTAGATATAGGAACACGATTTATCCACTTTTTCGATATCAGGGCCCCACAATTCGAGTTTTTCTGTCGAAAAATCGCCGATTTCTCTCGCAGCGTTACAATACTTTCTCACTACAAGTACATAGTAAAGCAAGAACGTAAACAAATTTATTAGAAGTTTCACATCTTCCATTAGAACTTAAAATCATAAGCCATCCAAAATAAATACAGTTATAATAAAACTGAAACTTAAGTTAATATTGCCGCTACTTTCTCGCCTTCCTCCCACATTTCCTCGTTCTCCTCCTCCTGGATCCCCCTCCTCGTCTCTCCGTAAGTTGCACAAGCCCATGATGATGCCACTCGGCGGTATTCTTATGGATGAACATCACTTTACGCGTATACGCCTGTCCAGGGACCGTGAAAAAGCCGGCTCCGCGTGCTTTGACGCAACGTTTTGTTTTCAGTCTCTTCATCAGAAACCTACAATGTTTACCTTCAATAGCCTGTTATATGCGGCTCAAGCAAAATGTACACTCACGCCTTGCGTAACATAGAAGTCCTCCTCTCTATCGCTCACAAACGAAAGACCTACGTTATCTAATCTTCCTGCCGTGCAAGCAAGACCTCGGAAGACAGACAAGACATGGATAACAGAAACCGAGTAATTCGTATTCACGTGAGTCCATGTACATGTGAACAATCTGGAGCTTATAATCTGACTTATGTCGAAGGGTCAAAAACCGTGGCTGCAGTGAAGCTCATCGAACATAGTTAGGTTAACCCGCTTCACAACGAACTATGCAATGCCTCTTGGTATAAAAATGTTTGTTATTCATTAAGACTAGTCTGTGAAGACTCGTTAGCACATCTGTGCTATTCTCATACTCATAATAGGCTCTGTTAATCGCATGTCAGGAATGTTTTCTTTGACGAAAGTTGTAAATCTTTGAAAAGGGAGGTTATAAGTTTACGTTCGTAAATACAGTATTCCGTTTCTTGTAATTCATTGTTATCATTCACTAATACATCGTGTCATTTTTTCGGAGGTAATTTTAGTTCTCTCCTTACTCTCCAAACGAATTTGTTGAAACATTAGTGGGGGAGAACATTTAAACTTTTTCGAATATTTTGGTAACGTAAACAAGTCATCTAAAACTAAACAGATCAAATTGTTCTGTTAGTGCAGGCAAAATATTATTAACGATTAGATAGGCAAGGACAGATTAGTGTGATCACAAATTTATTAACATTTGGCCGAATGTCAGCAATTCTATTATACATTTCATACAGTAGTGCCCACATGAATGATGCCTTCCTTCTAACCCTAATATTTGATATACTAGAGTAAAAAGTAATTCAGTTATGCATTCAGTGATTCATTTAATTTTCACCAATTATTCAGAAGGACCATTTTCCGAGATTTTAACTATATTTAATTAATCTTTGATATTGACGAGAAAATGAAACAATGCCGACCTGGATGGCCGAGGTGGCTAAGAGCGAGTACCGACTCAGCGCTTCGGTCCGAAGGGTCGCGGGTTCGAGTCCCGCCTTGGGAATGGCTGTTTGTCCCTTGACTTTGTATGTATGTATTGTCGCGGAGGGCCTCGCGTTCTGCTGACCCCAGATCCAAGGAGCCCGCAAGTGTGTTGGTGTCTAGTGTATGGTCGAATATGCGTCCCATTGGGGCGTAAAGGGTAACCGGCTGTTGGCTGGATAAAAGCCCTAGATAAAAAAAATGAAACAATTTTAGAAGTTTTTATAACCGTAAGGAAGAACGTTAATAGAAGGTAGAAATATGCGAAATATGTATATAAGTTTTAACATTTCACATCTGCTCAGTTTTAATTATTGCTTTATAGCTTTCAACATTTTAACGGTCCCCTACAAACTAGAATAACTTTTGAATCTGTCCCTTATGAAATTGCAATCTGCTTTGGAACCACAAGACTTCGGACATCGCCCTAGTGTGCGAAAACGAAGGCTGTCCCGCATGAAGCATGGATATTTGATAAAATTGTTGTGAAAAATTGCTTCATTGATATGGTTCTTTCTCATTAAACCACAGCCGGCCTCGGTGACGCAGGGGCTTGGGGAATCGCCCAAGTACCTCGCGGGCTGAAGGCGGCGGGTTCGCGTCCCGCATAAGGCATGGATATTTGAAACCGTGGTTGTAGAGAAATGCTTAATTGATACGGTTCTTTCTCATTTAACCACAGCCGGCCTCGGTGACGCAGGGGCTTGGGGAATCGCCCAAGTACGCGGGGCCGAAGGCTGCGGGTTCGAGTCCCGCATAAGGCATGGATATTTGAAACAGTGGTTGTAGAGAAATGCTTAATTGATACGGTTCTTTCTCATTTAACCACAGCCGGCCTCGGTGACGCAGGGGCTTGGGGAATCGCCCAAGTACGCAGGGCCGAAGGCTGCGGGTTCGAGTCCCGCATAAGGCATGGATATTTGAAACAGTGGTTGTAGAGAAATGCTTAATTGATACGGTTCTTTCTCATTTAACCACAGCCGGCCTCGGTGACGCAGGGGCTTGGGGAATCGCCCAAGTACGCGGGGCCGAAGGCTGCGGGTTCGAGTCCCGCATAAGGCATGGATATTTGAAACAGTGGTTGTAGAGAAATGCTTAATTGATACGGTTCTTTCTCATTTAACCACAGCCGGCCTCGGTGACGCAGGGGCTTGGGGAATCGCCCAAGTACGCGGGGCCGAAGGCTGCGGGTTCGAGTCCCGCATAAGGCATGGATATTTGAAACAGTGGTTGTAGAGAAATGCTTAATTGATACGGTTCTTTCTCATTTAACCACAGCCGGCCTCGGTGACGCAGGGGCTTGGGGAATCGCCCAAGTACGCGGGGCCGAAGGCTGCGGGTTCGAGTCCCGCATAAGGCATGGATATTTGAAACAGTGGTTGTAGAGAAATGCTTAATTGATACGGTTCTTTCTCATTTAACCACAGCCGGCCTCGGTGACGCAGGGGCTTGGGGAATCGCCCAAGTACGCGGGGCCGAAGGCTGCGGGTTCGAGTCCCGCATAAGGCATGGATATTTGAAACAGTGGTTGTAGAGAAATGCTTAATTGATACGGTTCTTTCTCATTTAACCACAGCCGGCCTCGGTGACGCAGGGGCTTGGGGAATCGCCCAAGTACGCGGGGCCGAAGGCTGCGGGTTCGAGTCCCGCATAAGGCATGGATATTTGAAACAGTGGTTGTAGAGAAATGCTTAATTGATACGGTTCTTTCTCATTTAACCACAGCCGGCCTCGGTGACGCAGGGGCTTGGGGAATCGCCCAAGTACGCAGGGCCGAAGGCTGCGGGTTCGAGTCCCGCATAAGGCATGGATATTTGAAACAGTGGTTGTAGAGAAATGCTTAATTGATACGGTTCTTTCTCATTTAACCACAGCCGGCCTCGGTGACGCAAGGGCTTGGGGAATCGCCCAAGTACGCGGGGCCGAAGGCTGCGGGTTCGAGTCCCGCATAAGGCATGGATATTTGAAACAGTGGTTGTAGAGAAATGCTTAATTGATACGGTTCTTTCTCATTTAACCACAGCCGGCCTCGGTGACGCAGGGGCTTGGGGAATCGCCCAAGTACGCGGGGCCGAAGGCTGCGGGTTCGAGTCCCGCATAAGGCATGGATATTTGAAAAAGTGGTTGTGGGAAAATACTTAATTGATACGGTTCTTCCTTACGTAGCCACAGCCGGCCTCTGTTACGCAAAGGATTCGCCCAAGAACGCGGGTCCGAAGTCTGCGGATACGTGTTCCAGGAAAGTCAACGGTGTTTTCACCAAGTGAATGTAATTGTGGTGTGGTTGGCTTCTTGAACGACTTATCTCAAGTAGATCATCACTCCAAGTCATCAGAGTCTCATCAGTCTCATCAGTCTCATCAGAGTCATTCATCATTCAGAATCATTCATCCATCCCATTCATCCAATCAGCCCAGTCATGATCCACAGTGAAGTCCATTAAATATAGTTAGAATCTCAACGAGCGTTGTTCCAGTACATCATTATTAAACAAAAAATAACAGCATAATATAAGAACTGAAATGTTTATTTACCTTTTTTTATTTTTTAAAGATTTTTTACTTTTGACTTAATTATGTGGCCATTCCTGTATATCTGACAATGAAAACAGTTTTTATGTACAAATATGTGATTGAATTATAGTGATCTTTGTGTAACGACTTCCTCCAGAACCAGTTTGCCGATTTCGTTTGGAGAGTTTCCGTATTTTATACTTTTATTTCATTTGCCATTGGTGTATTTATTGATTGATTTTTTTGTGTTTCCGGGCGCGTTAACTGCTTTGGTTATTAGTTCCGTAAGTGTAGTGCATGTGTTTTCTCTAGAGATGGCGGTGATATTCCCCCGCTGGATGGCGAGATCCGGCGCCGACCTACCGTCGGCTAGTGGGGTTTCCCCCTAACCAGGACTCTCCCACCTGCGGGGCACCGCCCCAGCCGGGACAAGCTCTAAGTTCCCGACCGGTCTCCCGGAATATGTGGTAGTGTAGTGCATGTTCGTAAACGTGTGTGTGTTAGGGGAGAGTATAGGACAAGGAAGAGGAAGGAAAGATCACGCGCGGTCCGTTTGTTAGGGTAGTGCTCCGGTATTCGCCTTGTGTTGATCGGAGAAACCACGGGAAACTACCGATCAGAGCAGCCGACCGCTAGAATTCTCCTCCAGACAACGACTGAATTCGACCTAGCTGAAAAGCTAGTGTCGAAAATGCTGCCGCCGTCAGGACTCGAACCTACGACCTCCCGGTCAGAGGCGTTGCAGTTACATCAGTTGATGAACTGAGCTACCGTGCCGGTGGTGTAAATGGGTTAATGTAAGAAATATATTTCCGGTTAGCTAGACCGTGAAGTCCTCAACAAAGTAACGAAGTCTTTAATACGATAGCAGTGTTTTACCAAGTTATGTTAATGTTTTAGGTTTAGAACCACCGTCGTGCCACATCTTCGAACGAAATTTAACAGCCTAGTAGAAGTTGCAATTTTATTACTCGTTAGGGTAACGGTAGTTAGAAAGGCCATTATTTCGCCAATGTTCGAGTCGACTACCCCCGTTCTGTCACATTATCCGGAACCGCATTACGGTACGAATTCTTAAGATAGATGTTGCGTCATCTAGTAATTAGCCCCCACCCTCACCCCCGTCGTTTCGTGAGTGACGCTCGGGAAGGGAAGGTAATTTCGTGTATATCGCGTACGCGGCGGAGCCATAATTCATTTCCAGATTTAGTGAGCGCTTCCTCATGTGAAATCGGTGAGCCGGTTGTCCACGACTATTCTCGATCTCCTTTCGCTGCGGCAGTTCGTCAATCTCCTCCCACAAACCGGATGGTGCAGACTCCTCGGCATCCCATTTGATTTCACGTCCCAGAAGAATGTGAGGAAGAAGTTGATCGTCAGGCATGGTGAGAAAGTGCGTCAGTGTTTGGTATAAGAACTGTTTTGCATATTGAATCTCTTTATGGCGAAATAAAATAAAACATTACTTTCTCGCTACTGCTTACGCAGTGTACAGAAAGTAATGCTGCGGGGAGAAAACGGCAAACTTTCGACCGAAAAACATATTCCCTATCCCTGGTAACGAAAAAGTGGATAAATCTTGTCCATGTATACAAAAAATTACTTTCTTTAACACGTGTTATCAGAATCCATATTTTGTGGGTCCTTGACACCGAAAAATCGATTGACGGCGAAATGTCCACCCGTCTGTGAAAAGCGCTAGCGACTATACCGTAGCACCAAAACTGATATTTCCCAATCTATTTGCCTGATGTTGCAACTCCTTGAATTTGAAACCGATATTTTAATTTTAGGGGTACTTTACATGAAGCCCCGTCAGACATTTTCATAATTTTCAAAAAATGACTGCAATTTTTTTTATTAAATGTTGTCCTCGAATATCGTAAAGGTCTCTGAAGCATAGTGTATGTCTCATTTTAGTTGAAATCCCTGACTTTTTTAAAATTGGAAAAGTTCTCATTTTTTCGGCGTTCCTACAACTACAATTATGAAGAAAATTTTTTAATGGAATTTGTTAATAATAAACATCTTTAAATATGGTCATGTTCAATTTTGCGAATACTCTTACTTTTCTGGGTAACGTGTTGTATATACTGTAACAGTTAAATATATTCATGTTTGTTTCATTTGTAGAAGTAAGAAATGACTGCTGTTCCTGACTATCGAAATAAATGCACATTGCATACCAAAGGCGCTACGTTTGCATTGGTTGAATTGGACTTTTTCAAGGGATATCTGTGGTGTTAGTAGGGCAGAAATTAAAACATTACTTAACCATTTCCAATAATGCGAGAAAGTATGTGCTGTTCCAACACTAGTTTTTTTAAAGAACTCAGTAAGTGTAATGTGTTTAAACATATATGGCGTGCTGCGCACTATAGTAGTTCCGAAAATCATTAAGTACATAGTTTTAGCCACTAAAAGAAATGATCAACTGTTATCGCTACGCGGTGTCGGATTACTATTATGCGTGTGTCTCCTACCAAATTCAGTTTGTAACATGTTCATGTGCCACCGATCAATTAAGTACACTATACATACGCGTTTTATTCCCATACATAATACATTAGGGAATATACAAGATTTTTAACAGATGAAAGTTTATAGAAAATAATTGCTACCAGTAAAATGTGTATCAACAACAAATAAACAAAACAGAAATATGTTCGCGCATTACTTTTAATATCAAACATATTTGTTTTAGTATCTATTCCGCTTTTGTTTTCATTCAGATGTAGTCTATAATTCACTATAGTTTTGTTTCACTATCCGAGTTCCGGCTTGAATCTCTGAGTTTCTCAGATAAATTGCAACGTGAAGAGGATGCACACCCCGAGGCCTTGACCAGGGTATCAACCACGGCGGCTGCTTAAGTCGCCCTTGTCCCGTATGAGTTTTCTGCGCTGATTACTTCCACATACCAGCCAGCTGCCGGCAGCGGCGCCGGCGTCGCCTCTACGAACGGCTTTTTATTTTCTTTTTTCCCCTCTTTTTGTGCGTCAGCTGCGGTGCGCGCTCTCTCTCTATCTCTGTCTCCGTCATTCGCTCTTCTCCCGTCTAGTCGTCACGCGAAGCGCTCAGTCGCACAGATTCTTGTACAAGTTGTTACAACCAGAGCCGGAAGTTAGCAGCATGCCCCTCGGCTTTCCACGACAATGCGGCGCGATCTTGCGCAGTACTATAACCTATATTACTCTTCATTGACGAATATATTTAGCCATGGAAGCGGTTAGTCCGAAAGTGCTGCGATGCTGAAGCACACTAGCCATCATCTTTAAACTATTTTAAACTATAAACTTTTATTCGAACAGATTCGTGTCTGTAAGTGTCTAAAATTACGTTATCTTATAACTATACTTTATGCTTGGGACAGTGGGGGTTCGAAATGTTTCCCCCTCTCGCTGGGAAATGTAGCTACGCCATTGCTGACGAAACACAGGTGGATTTTCGTAGAAACGGCCACTGATTTTTAGACAACTTATCAATAATCCTTTACGTACTTATGAATAATTCTTGACAATTTTCACCGTAAATATTTGCTTTTATTAAACATATGAAGTACATTTCGTATACTTAATACGCATATTGTATATTTATTTGATCAAAAGCAATGTTCACTTCTTTAGATGTAAATTACTAAAATTACTCGATACGTTCGTCTGATCGTCAATTTTAGTACTTCTATTACAAATTCATACAAGAAAATGTACTACCGATTCTTACTAAACTTTTTAACATATCGACATCGTTCCAATTTGCAGAATTCTCCGTTCTTCGAGAAGCTATTTCGTAGTAAATATATAATTATTCCTTAAGTGAAAAACAGAGAGAACGTGAGAAATCGCTGGCGGTGCGGCCGGAGAAGTTAACCTCCTTACTTCGCAACGCATTTCTCCAGCAGCCACCATTTGGAAGCGTTCGACATACGATCACGTGGCCAAGCCGCGAAGATCCGTAGGGCAGTTCGGCTCGCGGGCGGTGGCGTCCGCGATTCCCAGCGAAGCGTTGCGAGAACCTGAAACCCTACGCCGCGCTCCTGAGCGGGCTGGAAAGCAAGCACACCGGCTGCGGGGACGGGGGCGCGGTTGGAGACGGCGGGTGGGGCCTGGCGACGCGGTCCCGTGGACCGGAAGCCACCGCCTCCGCGGCCCCGCACGTTGTTTATTTTGGCGTCTGCCGCGAACTCTATACTGCAAGGCAGCGTCCACCGTGACCAGACTGCAGCGTGTGCGATGGAACACGACCTAATCCCATAGCAGCTATTTACCCAGTTAATTTGTTCGAATTGCAAGAAAAACTGTTTTCTTTACCTTGAGAAGAATTTTCATTATCTACAAATCGAATAATCTCTCTGATAACGTTATGAGTAAAATGTTAATGTTTAATATGACATATGGAGTGATTTTTTTATAGTGGCCAATGACATTAGGTCATTGTTACGCCTCCTGCCTTATAAAATAAATAATTAATTCGCGAACGTCCTTCTCAATGGGACTTGTGACCTCAGAAATGTGCTTACCATTGTTAAAAAGATTCATTGTACAAGGCGGAAGGCGTAACAATAATCTAATGCCATCGGCTACTATACAAAATTCGACGTATAGGTTGTAGGGGGACCGGCGATGCCGTCCCTCGCTCTCCCCTGTCCACAGGACTGGGCTCAGGTTCCGCCTCGGGCCCAAGCCCGGGTCAGCACGTGTGCGGCGGTTTCTGACGCGCGGCTCGCACGCCTTTTTTCGGCGGCCCCGGCAGTCGTCGCGTCGTGCGGGCGGGCGTGGGCGTACAGCTAGCCGCGCGTGCTTTCTCTAGCGCAAGCAACATGCTACCAAAAGGCGGCGAGAAACGCAATCACCCGTTTCGGTGACACCACGACGTCAACCTATCACTTAAGCGTTGATTAAAATATAATATTCATTTTATATTTGTTTCGTATGTATAACCGAAAACGTTAGAATTTGCGATTTTGCTCGAACATTAACTTCGAAGGGTGAATCAGCACTGGTGATATTCGAACAAGACAAAATGCGTGAAAAGTGCAGGGCATAAACTTATTCCCTAAATGTTAATTAATCCGAAATATATTCTGAAAAAAATGTCTGAATTATAAAGTGAAGTTGTTTTTTTCTCCATTTTCTTTTTATTGGTCTTGAATTTACATAGATCAGTACTACAGTACTTTTACATATGTATTTTGGTGGCTTAAATTAACCTTAAAAATTAACTTAATTCTAAAACTAACTACTTAGGATAAGGGAGCCCATGAAGCGCCTTACTTATTATCAAACTCTGACTGCATGTTCAAGAAAGCTTGAATTGGGAACCTATTTTTAATTCTAGTACGGGAATCTGGGATTTGAGCGAGGTTGAAATGGGATAGGTGGTCGTTTTGGTTGATGTATGAGTAGAATTTTCTGACGATCTTGGTAATGAACGGGATGATGTACGGAATATTTAGTTCTTTGTGCAACTGAAGATTTGAAACGAACCATGGGGCTTGAGTAATTGCTCTGAGGTATTTGTTTTGAACTATTTGAATTTTGTTTAAATTGGTTCTTGAGGCATTTAACCAAATGGGACACGCATAGGTCATAATAGATCGAATATAATTTTTGTACAGGGCTATTGCGTTGTTTAGGGAGAGTTTGCTTTTGTGATTAATGAGTGGTTTTAGTTGAAGGATCTTTACTTTTGCTTGGTGTGTTTTTGCATTTATATGGTCTTTCCAGTGGAGCTTAGTATCCAGATTTATTCCTAGATATTTGATGTTTTGATTACGTGGAGTCCAGGCAATTGGTGAGTTATTAATTTGCAGGGTGGAGGGGTGAACATTTGTCTGAGTGTGAAAATTTTTGCGTTCGATTTTTCGGCATTGAGTTTGAGTTTCCATTTTGAAGCCCATTCATCTATTTTGTCAAGATGTCTTTGAATCTTATTTCTTATGATATTGCATGAATAACTGGACCCGTATATGATGGTGTCATCTGCGAATTGCCCGATGTTTGTGTTGGGTGCTACTGGGATGTCAGCTACGTAGATATTAAAAAGGATGGGAGATAACGGAGAGCCTTGGGGGAGGCCTGCTTGTATATTTCTGGGGTTTGATGTGTGATTGTCTATTGTAACCGCAAAGGTTCTGTCTGATAGAAAACTAGTTATTGTGTTGAGTAGATATACCGGGGTGCCTATAGATTTTAATTTGTGAATGAGACCAATATGCCAGACTCTGTCGAAGGCCTGGGTTAGATCTAGACATGTGACGATTGTGTAGTGCTTTTTCTGGAAGGCTTCCTGGATGTATTCATTGATCCTTAGTAATTGATGCGAGGTTGAGATGGAATTGGTGAATCCAAATTGATGGTGGGGAATAGCCTTAGTGTTATTAGTGTAATGTTTTAATCTTTTAAGGATAATTTTTTTCTAGTAATTTAGCTAGTGTGGGTAGGAGACTGATCGGTCTGTAGCTTTCCGGATTGTTAAGATTTTTGTTGGGTTTGGGTATCGGAATGATCATAGAGTACTTCCAGTTTAGTGGATAGTAGCCTAATCTGAAAATTGAATTGTAAATATTGTTTAAGAAAGCTGTAGTGTTTTCTGGGAGATTTTTGAGGATGATGTTAGAGATTTTGTCGTGTCCCGGGGACTTTTTATTTGGTAGCAACCTAATCAGGGCCTTGATTTCTTGAGGGGTGGAAAATTTGATTCTGTTCGGAACATTAAAATTGGGTGCGAGGGCTGATTGTTTTATAGAGTTGTGGTCGAGGTGATTGAGAGCCGAGTGTGGTGAGAACGATTGAGCAAAGTGATCTGCTAATACTTCGGCTTTTGCTAACGGGACGTAGCACTTGCCTGTAGGCGTATTTAATGGAGGTATAATTGTTCGTTTCTTTAGAATTCGTTTGGTAAATTGCCAGAGTGAATTATTATGGGTGTTTAAGGTTTGGATCATGTTATCGTAAGAAGTGTGATAATAGTTCTTAATAGCTTTTTTGGTTATATTCGTTAATATATTTAGTTCTTTTTTAATTAAGGGACTTTTGGTTTTAATCCAAAGTCTTCTGTTTCTGTTTCTTGTTTTGATTATGTTTAAAATGGATTTCGGTAGATCGTTGCGAGGTTTTTTGTATGTAGCCGGCGGGTTTTCTTTTATTATTGAACTGATTGTGTTTGAAATTAAATTGTTTAGTACGATTATCGATTGTTCTATTTCTATTTTTTGTTTAGAATTTTAAATTTTGGCGTAGAATTGTTTAGTATGGTTTTATAAAGTGAAGTTGAGCAGAAATTTTCGGCCTTATCAAATTTTAATTTTGAATAACTAGAACTGATGTGGTAATAGTCGTCTTTTTTTTTAATTTATTTCTCTTGTTCGATAATACAGTCTCAAGTGTTTTAAAAATACCTAAGATTAGTATATGAAATTTTTGGATTGGCCATCCATGAGATAAGTGAAGTTTGAACTCTGACATAATTAGTGATTAAATTTGATTGTTAATTAAGAAGAGGAAGGAATATGATTATGTTAAGGAGCTGAGGGTATAGTGCTTTACGGAGGTTTGAATCTGTCTTCGGGAAATCATGACTTTATGCGTGGGTGGACTGCATTTTTTCCCATGTTAAAAATGATGGTACTTGGTGAGGAATGCAGATTGTTGTAAAAATTGTTAGCTAATTTAGCTATGGTTTCTTCTAGTTTTGTAATTTTTAATTCTCGATTAATTTGTTCATTTGTAATGAACCAGGGGGCATTTAGAGTATTTCTTAAAAATATATTTTGGATTACTTTAATTTTGTTAATATTGCTTGGAGCTGCACCTCCCCAGATTGGGCATCCATAGGTTATGGTAGGGAAGGATAATTGATTTGAATATTAGCAGTCGGCATTCGATTCTCAATGTAGAGCGCTGGTTTAGTATTGGAAATAATTTTGAAATTTTTGCTTTTGCTTTATTTGCTACCGTATTGATGTGCGATTTCCATATTAATCTTTTATCAAATTAAATGCCAAGGTATTTTACTGGTGAGGATGCCCATGGTATTTTCGTTCCTAGTATTGATAACTCATTTGGATTTCGTGGTCTACAAGGGGTGAAGATTTTTGCCTCACTTTTATCTGGGTTAATTTTAACTCTCCAATTCTGTGTCCAGTTTATGTACTCATTTAGATGATTTTGGATGTAATCTTTCGCTACTAAGATATTAGAATTTGTAGAACGTAGGGCTGTGTCATCCGCGTATAATGCAATATTGGAAGTAGCGTGAATTGGTATGTCATGGGTTTAAATATTGAGTAATGTTGGAGAGAGTTCTGATCCTTGTGGTACTCCTGTAGTTATTGGGTAAAATTCGAAAGTAGAGGTGGTTTTAAACGGTAAATATAGTCTTCTTTACAAAGCTGTTTTAGTAACGTTGATTCAGCAATTTCCGCCATTAAATAGTTTACTATATATTTTATTAACACAGAAAATGTCTGCTCTCCATTCACAATTTCGTATTCTACATCATTGTGTATGTTTGAGTAAAATAGTTTGTCCTCTAGCGGGTTCTGGTCAACTACAACTCTGATCATGTAGGACGTGGCAACACAAATGTGAATTCTTCAAATTTGTATGCGGTTGCCTTATCGAGCTTATTATTCAGAACATGTCGCCGAGCACTTAGGAAGTAGCCGATGATTACATAGGCACGGACGGGCATGTTGGCTGGAGCTAAGACGAGCATCGCGCAAGCTGTGAGGATGCCAAGGCTACGCAATATCACGGTGTAACGTAGAACAACAGCGTTTAAATGACTTCCCGTTCTCAAATTGTAACTTTTTTGATGCTGCACATAAACATTGAGGAGTCAGGTACTTCGTACTTCACTCCAAAAATTTTACGAAAACCCCTTCAATTCATCTCAGATGTATTACTGTAATGTTTATAAGCAGGGTTGTGTGAAGAGGTTCTATGACATTCTAAAACTTTTTCGCAGTGAGGTAACGCACAATCATTCCTTCATTCTTGGCGCCAGAGTATAGTTTTCACCATGCAAGCAACACTCGTATTGGCTCGCATCCAAGCAACATACCGTCGGAGGGTAGGCACGAATCCTTTGAAACGACACGCCTTTCAGCAGATAGTTATGAAACAGACAAGCCTTTTGAGGTCGTCACGTCGCTTAATCTATCACCAGGAAAGATGTGGGTGACATGGGAAGTAGAGAATGACGTTATTATGCCACCATGGAAGAATTTTGTTAAAAAAAATTATTTCCCGGGATATTGCCAGTGACATACACAAGAAACAAAAGAAAGAACATTTATGAGTTCGTTTCGTCACCATATCAAAAATTTTAACAAGCCGGATCTATTTATTTTACGTCAAAAAACAGTTAAAACTGTGTATGACCTGCTATGGGGAGAAGTGAATTCAGTGCACGTTTTCAAAATTATGTGATTCCTACACTAAGTCATACACTACTTGAATTTTGAATTAAAAAAAACGCTCCCTTCTAATAAAATATATTTTCAAGGATAAATAAGCAATAAATTTTGGACTCTTATCCATTCAGAGGCTTCGTCAAGGAATAATATTTCTTGCCACGACAACATGGAAACGATAATTTGAATAACTATATTTCTCACTGAATTCTAGAGGTGCACGAATAATCTTTCAAGAACGTACTAAAAGAATTTTAGAAAAGAACATTTGGGGAATCAAGACATACAATCCGGCGGAACTTTGTGAATTACTGGTCGACCTTTCCGAAAAACAAAAATAGTTACCGCTAGATTCACCTGATATATACAACTTAATTTAGTAATAATAATACATAAACACAGTACTTTCTAAACGAATTTATCGATCCTTTTTACGTAATATATTTCTATGAACGAAGGTGGAGTAGGCATCTATATTAGGTTTTGAATTCTATTTACCATAAATTTCCAGATACAAATATAACATAAAAGTAGCCTCGGCAGGCGTCGCAAAATATTGAGTCATTCTGACAGTAGTGTGGCTTTATTCATTCCTATGCAATTTACCTATACGTAAGAACGGTGATGGCGTACGTAATATCACTTATGAGGCAACAACAGAGCAACCCACACTGAAGGCCGGGGACACAAATTGACTTTTCTTGTGAACTACCTGTTTGAATACAGTGCGTTCGCACCATATTCCTTGGAGATCACAAGAGAGCCGCTGGGTGGTGTGTCACGCTTTGGGGCGCGGTGGAGCTCCACAGGTTGCCATCAGAGCGGGCTGCTTGCTCCCCATGTGAACATTCTCCGCAATTTCACCCGTTTCAAGGCTATCTCTACTTGCTGCGGCCGTCGTTACATACAATCCTGAGCTGTACCGAATAATTAAAGAAAGTGTATGCCAGGTACGATTACAGAGAGAGAGAGAGAAAGAGAGAGAGAGAGAGAGAGAGAGAGAGAGAGTAGTTGGAAGTCTCGACAACATTCATTAAAGCGTAATTATTTTTCAGCTGGTACTCATGACTGTCCTTACACTTTCTCTGTGTATTTTATTTATACGACATTATTAATTACGTGTAGTTCGCGTTATTCACTTTCGTCTTTGGTATTCATTTGTATATGTTACCAATTGTTTTTGTAATCGAATTGTTCTTGTTTCTTTGTAATCGACAGATATACGAAATATGCCCATATGAATTGCGGATAACAACAAACAGAAAGATACGGAAATATAATGCACCCTATACTGACGATCGGGGACTTATTTAAAAGATATCTTGTGAACTCCCTGCTTTGAATACGGTTCATTCATTTCGTGTTCCTTTAGAGTTCACAAGCGAGCTGATGTGTCACGCTTTGGGGCGCGGTGGAGTTCTGTGGAAGCCTTCAGAGTGTAGTGCTCTACACTCCGATTTAAACATAGTTACTCCTCATGACCACGAGCTGGAGGAAGAGGGGGACAGTGTCATCCAATCGGAGCTTCGTTAGAATTTATTATTTTGGTATTGGAGTTAGCGATTGGATGATAATGTCCCCCTCTCATTCGAGCTCGTGACTTTGAGGTAACACTATTAATAAAGGAAAGTCGAAAAGTGAGTACAAATATAACATTAAAGTATTCCCGGGAAATGTCGCAAAATACTGAGTCATTCTGACAGTAGTGTGGGCTTATTAATTTCCATGCAATTTACCTATACGTAAGAACGGTGATGTCGTACATAATATCATTTATGAAGCAACAACCGAGCACCTCACACTGAAGACCGGGGACACAAATTGACTTTTCTTGTGAACTACTTGTTTGAATACAGTGCGTTCACACTATATTCCTTGGAGTTCACAAGAGAGCCGCTGGGTGGTGTGTCACGCTTTGGGGCGCGGTGGAGCTCCACAGGTTGCCTTCAGAGCGGGCTGCATGCTCCCCATGTGAACATTCTCCGCAATTTCACCCGTTTCAAGGCTATCTCTACTTGCTGCGGCCGTCGTTACATACAATCCTGAGCTGTACCGAATAATTAAAGAAAGTGTATGCCAGGTACGATTACAGAGAGAGAGAGAGAGAGAGTAGTTGGAAGTCTCGACAACATTCATTAAAGCGTAATTATTTTTCAGCTGGTAGTCATGACTGTCCTTACACTTTCTCTGTGTATTTTATTTATACGACATTATTAATTACGTGTAGTTCGCGTTATTCACTTTCGTCTTTGGTATTCATTTGTATATGTTACGAATTGTTTTTGTAATCGAATTGTTCTTGTTTCTTTGTAATCGACAGATATACGAAATATGCCCATATGAATTGCGGATAACAACAAACAGAAAGATACGGAAATATAATGCACCCTATACTGACGATCGGGGACTTATTTAAAAGATATCTTGTGAACTCCCTGCTTTGAATACGGTTCATTCATTTCGTGTTCCTTAAGAGTTCACAAGCGAGCTGATGTGTCACGCTTTGGGGCGCGGTGGAGTTCTGTGGAAGCCTTCAGAGTGTAGTGCTCTACACTCCGATTTAAACATAGTTGCTTTTCATGACCACGAGCTGGAGGAAGAGGGGGACAGTGTCATCCAATCGGAGCTTCGTTAGAATTTATTATTTTGGTATTGGAGTTAGCGATTGGATGATAATGTCCCCCTCTCATTCGAGCTCGTGACCTTGAGGTAACACTATTAATAAAGGAAAGTCGAAAAGTGAGTACAAATATAACATTAAAGTATTCCCGGGAAATGTCGCAAAATACTGAGTCATTCTGACAGTAGTGTGGCCTTATTAATTTCCATGCAATTTACCTATACGTAAGAACGGTGATGTCGTACATAATATCATTTATGAAGCAACAACCGAGCACCCCACACTGAAGACCGGGGACACAAATTGACTTTTCTTGTAAACTACTTGTTTGAATACAGTGCGTTCGCACTATATTCCTTGGAGTTCACAAGAGAGCCGCTGGGTGGTGTGTCACGCTTTGGGGCGCGGTGGAGCTCCACAGGTTGCCTTCAGAGCGGGCTGCTTGCTCCCCATGTGAACATTCTCCGCAATTTCACCCGTTTCAAGGCTATCTCTACTTGCTGCGGCCGTCGTTACATACAATCCTGAGCTGTACCGAATAATTAAAGAAAGTGTATGCAAGGTACGATTACAGAGAGAGAGAGAGAGAGAGAGAGAGAGAGAGAGAGAGTAGTTGGAAGTCTCGACAACATTCATTAAAGCGTAATTATTTTTCAGCTGGTAGTCATGACTGTCCTTACACTTTCTCTGTGTATTTTATTTATAAGACATTATTAATTACGTGTAGTTCGCGTTATTCACTTTCGTCTTTGGTATTCATTTGTATATGTTACGAATTGTTTTTGTAATCGAATTGTTCTTGTTTCTTTGTAATCGACAGATATACGAAATATGCCCATATGAATTGCGGATAACAACAAACAGAAAGATACGGAAATATAATGCACCCTATACTGACGATCGGGGACTTATTTAAAAGATATCTTGTGAACTCCCTGCTTTGAATACGGTTCATTCATTTCGTGTTCCTTTAGAGTTCACAAGCGAGCTGATGTGTCACGCTTTGGGGCGCGGTGGAGTTCTGTGGAAGCCTTCAGAGTGTAGTGCTCTACACTCCGATTTAAACATAGTTGCTTTTCATGACCACGAGCTGGAGGAAGAGGGGGACAGTGTCATCCAATCGGAGCTTCGTTAGAATTTATTATTTTGGTATTGGAGTTAGCGATTGGATGATAATGTCCCCCTCTCATTCGAGCTCGTGACCTTGAGGTAACACTATTAATAAAGGAAAGTCGAAAAGTGAGTACAAATATAACATTAAAGTATTCCCGGGAAATTTCGCAAAATACTGAGTCATTCTGACAGTAGTGTTGCCTTATTAATTTCCATGCAATTTACCTATACGTAAGAACGGTGATGTCGTACATAATATCATTTATGAAGCAACAACCGAGCACCCCACACTGAAGACCGGGGACACAAATTGACGTTTCTTGTAAACTACTTGTTTGAATACAGTGCGTTCGCACTATATTCCTTGGAGTTCACAAGAGAGCCGCTGGGTGGTGTGTCACGCTTTGGGGCGCGGTGGAGCTCCACAGGTTGCCTTCAGAGCGGGCTGCTTGCTCCCCATGTGAACATTCTCCGCAATTTCACCCGTTTCAAGGCTATCTCTACTTGCTGCGGCCATCGTTACATACAATCCTGAGCTGTACCGAATAATTAAAGAAAGTGTATGCCAGGTACGATTACAGAGAGCGAGAGAGAGAGAGAGAGAGAGAGAGAGAGAGTGAGAGAGAGAGTAGTTGGAAAGTCTCGACAACATTCATTAAAGCGTAATTATTTTTCAGCTAAAAGTCATGGCTGTCCATACATTTTCTTTATGTGTTTTATTTATACGACATTATTAATTACGTGTAGTTCGCGTTATTCAATTTCCTTTTTGGTATTCATTTGTATATGTTACGAATTGTTCTCGTAGGTTTCATTGTAATCGACAGATATACGAAATATGCCCATATGAATTGCGGATAACAACAAACAGTAAGATACGGAAATATAATGCACCCTATACTGACGATCGATGACTTATTTAAAATATATCTTGTGAACTCCCTGCTTTGAATACGGTTCATTCATTTCGTGTTCCTTAAGAGTTCACAAGCGAGCTGGTGTGTCACGCTTTGAGGCGCGGTGGAGTTCTGTGGAAGCCTTCAGAGTGTAGTGCTCTACACTCTGATTTAAACATAGTTGCGCCTCATGACCACGAGCTAGAGGAAGAGGGGGACAGTGTCATCCAATCGGAGCTTCGTTAGAATTTATTATTTTGGTATTGGAGTTAGCGATTGGATGATAATGTCCCCCTCTCATTCGAGCTCGTGACCTTGAGGTAGCACTATTAATAAAGGAAAGTCGAAAAGAGAGTACAAATATAACATTAAAGTATTCCCGGGAAATGTCGCAAAATACTGAGTCATTCTGACAGTAGTGTGGGCTTATTAATTTCCATGCAATTTACCTATACGTAAGAACGGTGATGTCGTACATAATATCATTTATGAAGCAACAACCGAGCACCCCACACTGAAGACCGGGGACACAAATTGACTTTTCTTGTGAACTACTTGTTTGAATACAGTGCGTTCGCACCATATTCCTTGGAGTTCACAAGAGAGCCGCTGGGTGGTGTGTCACGCTTTGGGGCGCGGTGGAGCTCCACAGGTTGCCTTCAGAGCGGGCTACTTGCTCCCCATGTGAACATTCTCCGCAATTTCACCCGTTTCAAGGCTATCTCTACTTGCTGCGGCCGTCGTTACATACAATCCTGAGCTGTACCGAATAATTAAAGAAAGTGTATGCCAGGTACGATTACAGAGAGAGAGAGAGAGAGAGAGAGAGAGAGAGAGAGAGTAGTTGGAAGTCTCGACAACATTCATTAAAGCGTAATTATTTTTCAGCTGGTAGTCATGACTGTCCTTACATTTTCTCTGTGTATTTTATTTATACGACATTATTAATTACGTGTAGTTCGCGTTATTCACTTTCGTCTTTGGTATTCATTTGTATATGTTACGAATTGTTTTTGTAATCGAATTGTTCTTGTTTCTTTGGAATCGACAGATATACGAAATATGCCCATATGAATTGCGGATAACAACAAACAGAAAGATACGGAAATATAATGCACCCTATACTGACGATCGATGACTTATTTAAAAGATATCTTGTGAACTCCCTGCTTTGAATACGGTTCATTCATTTCGTGTTCCTTAAGAGTTCACAAGCGAGCTGATGTGTCACGCTTTGGGGCGCGGTGGAGTTCTGTGGATGCCTTCAGGGTGTAGTGCTCTACACTCCGATTTAAACATAGTTACTCCTCATGACCACGAGCTGGAGGAAGAGGGAGACAGTGTCATCCAATCGGAGTTTCGTTAGAATTTATTATTTTGGTATTGGAGTTAGCGATTGGGTGATAATGTCCCCCTCTCATTCGAGCTCGTGACCTTGAGGTAGCACTATTAATAAAGCAAAGTCGAAAAGTGAGTACAAATATAACATTAAAGTAGCCCCGGGAAATGTCGCAAAATATTGAGTCATTCTGACAGTAGTGTGGGCTTATTAATTTCCATGCAATTTACCTATACGTAAGAACGGTGATGTCGTACATAATATCATTTATGAAGCAACAACCGAGCACCCCACACTGAAGACCGGGGACACAAATTGACTTTTCTTGTAAACTACTTGTTTGAATACAGTGCGTTCGCACTATATTCCTTGGAGTTCACAAGAGAGCCGCTGGGTGGTGTGTCACGCTTTGGGGCGCGGTGGAGCTCCACAGGTTGCCTTCAGAGCGGGCTGCTTGCTCCCCATGTGAACATTCTCCGCAATTTCACCCGTTTCAAGGCTATCTCTACTTGCTGCGGCCGTCGTTACATACAATCCTGAGCTGTACCGAATAATTAAAGAAAGTGTATGCAAGGTACGATTACAGAGAGAGAGAGAGAGAGAGAGAGAGAGAGAGAGAGAGTAGTTGGAAGTCTCGACAACATTCATTAAAGCGTAATTATTTTTCAGCTGGTAGTCATGACTGTCCTTACACTTTCTCTGTGTATTTTATTTATAAGACATTATTAATTACGTGTAGTTCGCGTTATTCACTTTCGTCTTTGGTATTCATTTGTATATGTTACGAATTGTTTTTGTAATCGAATTGTTCTTGTTTCTTTGTAATCGACAGATATACGAAATATGCCCATATGAATTGCGGATAACAACAAACAGAAAGATACGGAAATATAATGCACCCTATACTGACGATCGGGGACTTATTTAAAAGATATCTTGTGAACTCCCTGCTTTGAATACGGTTCATTCATTTCGTGTTCCTTTAGAGTTCACAAGCGAGCTGATGTGTCACGCTTTGGGGCGCGGTGGAGTTCTGTGGAAGCCTTCAGAGTGTAGTGCTCTACACTCCGATTTAAACATAGTTGCTTTTCATGACCACGAGCTGGAGGAAGAGGGGGACAGTGTCATCCAATCGGAGCTTCGTTAGAATTTATTATTTTGGTATTGGAGTTAGCGATTGGATGATAATGTCCCCCTCTCATTCGAGCTCGTGACCTTGAGGTAACACTATTAATAAAGGAAAGACGAAAAGTGAGTACAAATATAACATTAAAGTATTCCCGGGAAATGTCGCAAAATACTGAGTCATTCTGACAGTAGTGTGGCCTTATTAATTTCCATGCAATTTACCTATACGTAAGAACGGTGATGTCGTACATAATATCATTTATGAAGCAACAACCGAGCACCCCACACTGAAGACCGGGGACACAAATTGACTTTTCTTGTAAACTACTTGTTTGAATACAGTGCGTTCGCACTATATTCCTTGGAGTTCACAAGAGAGCCGCTGGGTGGTGTGTCACGCTTTGGGGCGCGGTGGAGCTCCACAGGTTGCCTTCAGAGCGGGCTGCTTGCTCCCCATGTGAACATTCTCCGCAATTTCACCCGTTTCAAGGCTATCTCTACTTGCTGCGGCCGTCGTTACATACAATCCTGAGCTGTACCGAATAATTAAAGAAAAGGTATGCCAGGTACGATTACAGAGAGCGAGAGAGAGAGAGAGAGAGAGAGAGAGAGAGAGAGAGAGAGAGAGTAGTTGGAAGTCTCGACAACATTCATTAAAGCGTAATTATTTTTCAGCTGGTAGTCATGACTGTCCTTACATTTTCTCTGTGTATTTTATTTATACGACATTATTAATTACGTGTAGTTCGCGTTATTCACTTTCGTCTTTGGTATTCATTTGTATATGTTACGAATTGTTTTTGTAATCGAATTGTTCTTGTTTCTTTGGAATCGACAGATATACGAAATATGCCCATATGAATTGCGGATAACAACAAACAGTAAGATACGGAAATATAATGCACCCTATACTGACGATCGATGACTTATTTAAAAGATATCTTGTGAACTCCCTGCTTTGAATACGGTTCATTCATTTCGTGTTCCTTAAGAGTTCACAAGCGAGCTGGTGTGTCACGCTTTGAGGCGCGGTGGAGTTCTGTGGAAGCCTTCAGAGTGTAGTGCTCTACACTCTGATTTAAACATAGTTACTCCTCATGACCACGAGCTGGAGGAAGAGGGGGACAGTGTCATCCAATCGGAGCTTCGTTAGAATTTATTATTTTGGTATTGGAGTTAGCGATTGGGTGATAATGTCCCCCTCTCATTCGAGCTCGTGACCTTGAGGTAGCACTATTAATAAAGCAAAGTCGAAAAGTGAGTACAAATATAACATTAAAGTAGCCCCGGGAAATGTCGCAAAATATTGAGTCATTCTGACAGTAGTGTGGGCTTATTAATTTCCATGCAATTTACCTATACGTAAGAACGGTGATGTCGTACATAATATCATTTATGAAGCAACAACCGAGCACCCCACACTGAAGACCGGGGACACAAATTGACTTTTCTTGTGAACTACTTGTTTGAATACAGTGCGTTCGCACCTTATTCCTTGGAGTTTACAAGAGAGCCGCTGGGTGGTGTGTCACGCTTTGGGGCGCGGTGGAGCTCCACAGGTTGCCTTCAGAGCGGGCTGCTTGCTCCCCATGTGAACATTCTCCGCAATTTCACCCGTTTCAAGGCTATCTCTACTTGCTGAGGCCGTCGTTACATACAATCCTGAGCTGTACCGAATAATTAAAGAAAGTGTATGCCAGGTACGATTACAGAGAGAGAGAGAGAGAGAGAGAGAGAGAGAGAGAGAGAGTAGTTGGAAGTCTCGACAATATTCATTAAAGCGTAATTATTTTTCAGCTGGTAGTCATGACTGTCCTTACATTTTCTCTATGTATTTTATTTATACGACATTATTAATTACGTGTAGTTCGCGTTATTCACTTTCGTCTTTGGTATTCATTTGTATATGTTACGAATTGTTTTTGTAATCGAATTGTTCTTGTTTCTTTGTAATCGACAGATATACGAAATATGCCCATATGAATTGCGGATAACAACAAACAGAAAGATACGGAAACGTAATGCACCCTATACTGACGATCGGGGACTTATTTAAAAGATATCTTGTGAACTCCCTGCTTTGAATACGGTTCATTCATTTCGTGTTCCTTAAGAGTTTACTAGCGAGCTGGTATGTCACGCTTTGGGGCGCGGTGGAGTTCTGTGGAAGCCTTAAGAGTGTATTTCTCTACACTCCGATTTAAACATAGTTGCGCCTCATGGCCACGAGCTGGACGAAGAGGGGGACACTGTCATTCAATCGGGAGCTTCTTTAGAATTTAAATGTTTTGGAATTGAAGCTACCGATTGGATGACACTGTCTCCCTCTCCTTCGAGCTCGTGACCTTGAGGCACCACTATAAATAAATCAGAGTGTGAAATTGAACTTCATTCGAAATTTCGCCTGTTTCAGAGCTTCTCAACTTCCCATCGCCGTCGTTAGATACGACCCTGATCACACTGGTCCGACTAATTAAAGATGTTGATCCCAAATATAATTATCGAGATACTAGTTGAAAAATCCCTTTACGACATTCGTTCACGAATAATTACAACTGAGTTTATTCACAACTATTGATTTCCTTTTAGAATGTCCATCACAACAATCCTTCTTGATTCAATATGATAGGTAGAACTTTATCTAATTACTGATGACTCATCATCGATAATTTTGTTTTCGACTAATGTTTCTGTCGTATTGGTAACGGATGAATACATAGATTATTGATCAATCACCGGGTTATTCAATTTTATAACCTGCTTCTATATTGGTTTATTGAAAATGTATGTGACATTCTGTTTTCCTCTTGAACAACAGGAATAACTAATTTAGTCTGAATGTTACAGTAATTTTAAGTGTTTCACAAATTTAAGTAATATGGAGAAATAAGATAACACCCCACACTGAAGTTCGGGGACACAATTGGGAATATCTTGTGAACAGTCTGTTTGAATACGGTGCGTTGGGTGGTGTGTCACGCTTTGGAGCGCGGTGGAGCTCCTTTGAAAGTTTTCAGTGTGGGATGTTCTCAAGAGAACTTTCGAAAGGTCTAAGCTGCCAAATAGTGGTGCGTGTGTGCACGTGACTGTGTGTGTTTGTGTGTGTGCGTGCGCGAGTGGAATTTAGCCTCCAGTTGCACTCAACCTCTCCACCACACCGTCTAAACTCGAAACTTGTGACGCCTCAGTCAGAGACTCTTCAGTGACAACAGTTTTTGCCCTAAGATAGCTCACTCGCCATGCTCCTGTGGCAGCTCACAAAGAGAACCGCTGGATGATGTTTCACGCTGTCGAGCCCCATAGGGAAACGTCATTGTGAGCCGTGTGTTGTCCGTTTTCACAATTGCTGTATCAGTTTTCGGAGGATATATTTTTATTTATTGCCAAACTGCAGGAAAGAACTCTCAGTAGGCGCGCTCAAATGAGTCGCTTAAAGGCTCCCGTAGATCGGCGTGGAAGATCCGCAGCGGATGCGGCGCGGAACGTTCCGCGCTAGACGCGGCGGCGAAATTCGCTGGTCCATTCACACCGGAACGGTAATTATGAGTCTGCGTTTGGTGACAGAATCTATTAAGAATTTATTTAAGAAGATTTTAAGAACAAAAAAAAATTAAAAAATCGAAGTTTAAGTTATTTGAAATTAATTAAATTACTGAACACCATTAGAAGTAATTTTTCTGGCCATTCTGTGGTGGCAGATTCACTGACCAGCTGAAAATATTCGAGATCCGACGAGTCTTTGTCTTGGTTTCCACAGCGAAACTGGAGCGGCAGCGGAAAAAATTAGTCCGACCGCGAATGGAAATCCGCAGCGAATAAAACTCTGCCAATCCGCTGCCGCGCGGGTCTGAACGTGCTCATAAGTCAACCCGTGACGCGAAATTTCCGCTGCGGACGTTTCGCGTAGTCAGGGGATGTTCCGCGCCGGTCTGTGGGAGCCTTAAATCAAGAATACTGATCTCAGACAGGCAGTGTAAGATCTGCAACTCTGATGCTCCGAAGCCCTCGCCTCCGTGTATCCTCTATTCCTCCAATTTACGTAGTTCACATAGATTTTTATGAAACACGGATTTCAAGGTCTTCAACGCATAGTTTCACACAGATGTTCGATGATGTATGCTTTGCAGCGCAACGTGTGATCTGATGTCTAGCGTTCTTTTCGATATATAAATATATAGTAAACCATCGTTAGCACGAACTCGCGTAAAACGAACAAAATTTGTGTCTCGCCAAAGAAACGTACTAATAAGTATATATATATATATATATATATATATATATATATATATATAAATCTCGAATAATATAATTTTTATACCAAGAACCCAGATTATTCACCCCTCTCTCTCTCTCTCTCTCTCTCTCTCTCTATATATATATATATATATATATATATATATGTGTGTGTGTGTGTGTGTGTGTGTGTGTGTGTGTGTGTGTGTGTGTGTGTGTGTCTGTGTGTGTGTGTATAATTCTCGTTAACAATACGATCTATAATATGTAGTACACGTCGCTACAATAGACATTACCACTCTTTCGTATCAAGAATTCGTAAGTTTCGCCCACTCCTTTTCCTCGCTTTCCTCCATCAAACAGCGACGCAGTTCCGCGCGACAAGCAGTTACAACGCGCTTTTAACACTGGGAAGCGTACGATTTTCGTTCCCCATTAGTATGTTTCCCGTGAAAGGAAGTCTCCCGGGAGGACTTCGCCCACGCGCAAAGACGCGCCCATCGCCGTCGTCGCTGCTGTTACCAACCTCACCACCACTACCACCTCCTCCTCCTCCGTTTCCTCTTCTCGTGTCAGACTCTCGCCAGCAACTCCTCTTAACGCGGACTTTCGCCACCTACGGCGAGAATTTCGAATGCTCCGTGCCGCGCCGTCTCGGCAGAGGACATTTCGACATACCGGTTCCCCCCACCGAAATCCAAGACTTCAATAACAGTGTTCCAAAAATGCAAACGCTTTATATAGACTCCGCAAAAGTAAGGAGCTGACGAAGTTTGAAAAAGAGCAAAAAGCTTTTTCCTCAACTGTGAAACAAATTACGGGCGTGAAGTATGGCGAATTAGCTGATGTTGTTTACGAACATCTACGCGTAAGATTGTTGACAATGGTTCCAACTCTCCGCCTTCCTTTCAATGAAGGCATCGTCTCCCTCTCCTCGCCTCTGGTGGGATCAGCCTCTCCGGCGTGTACTCATTATCCACTACAGAGCTGCGCTGGAGAGTGCGTTATTACCGCCTCGGAACCACTTGTGGTTTGGTTGCTCTTGATCTCGGGCGCCGTTTCTATTGATTTTTCGACCTCGCTTATTTTTACGACAATGCTGTCGTCCTCTGAAACGTTACCGGTCTGTTATCTCTCCATTAAGCTCGTCCGTCCATTCTGGCACACGTCGTAAGCGTGTGCTGCGGTCTCCCTGGCTAAAGCTCTCTATTAAATCGCCGCACCAGGACACTTAACTTTTACGAGTGCATGTACAGGATGCACTCGCCCTTCATGCATGTATATCAACCTCTTCAGAAGCAGTAAGCTTGGGTTTTAGTAATTCTATGATCTGGACTATTTAAGAAGGAAAATTGCGCTATTACAACAAAATACTAGATTCGTCTATTCTGGACTCGACTCAAATAAATGCTATTGTGATCTCTGGAATCTGAATAAATGTTTACCATATGCAACTTGTTTAATGAGCGTTACCGGTCTGTTATCTCTCCATTAAGCTCGTGCCTTATGTTAATTTTTGGGAAAAAGAAACCTGAAGTTTGAGGAAAAAATATTCATGATTGTAAAAAGTATACGTGGGCGAAAACGAAAAAAATTGAAGACAAAAGATACTATTCTCTCTACAAAAGTTGCCATTTGATTTGCCATTCCATTACAACGGCCTTCTCAAAACTAGAAGGCAAGTTTACGTTAATGTGAGTCAAACCCTTCATGTGCCATTTCATGGAGGTGTTAGCGTAATAAATTTTACATGGGGAGGGGTTGAAAAACACAAATTTGCGAACGCCTTTTTTGAACGGCTCCTTACCCAAGGAAGTGCCTTCGCGGACACAGAACACTACTGCGGTCTGAAGCAGGCGATACTGCTTTCTTGAAGACCCGAAACCGAAAATTTGTTGGGAGCTGTCTGATATACGGATAACCTTCGGCTCCTCGATCAAGTATCTTTAGTACTTTTCAACATTCTTTGTAAGGTATTCCTTTTGAAGTACTACGGTATGTGAAATAATAAACTGTAACTAGTCAGATCGACTAACTTACGAAACTATATTTCCAGCATATTGTCCTCTTAGTTACGTATACATTTCCCTGTGATGTAGCCTGGTTGTTACTCGAATGTCGACGTTCACCTGAAGTCAGGTGTCTCGTGATTCGTTAGAAACATCTCGCGCAATAACGAACAAACGCAAACCTCACATTCATCTCAGTCGGTCCGCTTGCACCAGAACAGGTAGCGTCCGCGCCAGGAGAGAAAACTGTTCCGATAAACATCTGGTTTGTTTTTGTGCACCCCTGCGGGTGAGCGCAGCGTTACGACGATACGCGACACGATCCAATGCCGCGAAGAGGACGGGGAAGAAGAAGTTCCATTATATAAATTGCTGTTGAACCAGTTGTGCCACCCAAAACTTGTCTCAGTGTTTATCTGTTTTTAGCGCGTCGGAGCCGTTCACATAAATCAGCAGCGCTCTCTCGGGGGAAGCGTTTCGATTTTTTATGGGCACGGGTGCACACGGTGCCGCTCGCGTCCCGCGCCTCCGCCTCCAACGCCACCGCCGCGAAAATACGTCTTAATCAGTCACGAGTCGAACGAACTCGCTCCCCACGACTTTCTATAAAAGGACTTACTTGTAGGTGGCGACCTTAGAGCATTCTGAATTTTATTTAAATAAATAACAACGCGGAGAACGGGCAGAGGGAGACCTCGCTTTGCGCTATTCTCCGCGCAGCGTTTTAGGAGATGCCTTTCGCTAATGCCTAACTGGTCACTCCAACCAAGAGATAATCATGCGGCCGGAGGAACGAGCTAGCGGGGAGTCCATAATAAACGAACGCGTCGCGCTGAATCACAAGGGAGTATTTATTTATGAATGCGAGCACTGGGAGGTGCGTGGGTGGGACGCCGGGGAGAGGAGCGGGAGAGGGGGCTGCGCGACGGGTTGGGAGGGAAGGGGAAGAGGCCGGAGGGGGCGGCGGCCGCCCGCTGTCCCTGCACATTGTGCACGCCGTCATTGTTCCCGCTATCTGTCCTGCCGCATCTGCTTCGGAGGACGTCGTTACGTGCGTCCTTGCTAAGGGCGGCCGCCCGCGAGACCTCTGCGCGGACAACCCACCTGTTAGGCACGCGCGGGATGGGGCGGGGACCGAGACGGACGGGGACAGCGAAGCAGACGAACAGACAACCGTCTGACAGAGGGAGAAGAAAACAGACGAGCGGACTAGCTAATGTAGAGTTGTTGGCAAGAGATGAAATAATGAGAGACTGACAGAGACCGAGAAACAAATATACATAAAGAGACTAAGACAAATAGTAGTGAAACAATGACCAATGTATGAAGAGAAAGCCAGGTGATTATAAATAGATGTCCAGAAGACGAATGCAAATATAGACAAGGGGACGAAAAGGAGAGAATAACGAGAAGAATACGAAACGAGCAGCCAACCTCACTCCCGCATTAAGAGGAAGGACTTCCCGGTGCTTCCTTCCTGGGCTTGTTTTGAGCTTCGCGGCCTGCGGGCTGTCCGCCGGTCGACCACCGCGCCAGCACGGCGACCGCGGAGGAAGGAAAAAAGAAGCTCCACCGGAAAGGGAGAATCCCCAGCCGCAATCAGTGGGCCGGAAGACTCGACGCGTCGCGCTGCGACACGACGACGACACGATACACGACACGACACACGACACGAGACGTCGCTGCCACACGCTCGCGGCACTGCGCGTCGCACGTGCGCCGCTTTCAATGGAGAGCATAGGCGCGCTAAGCAGCCAATCGATTTTTGCATCTTTTTAAGCGGTTTATCCACGGTTAAGACGGTGGGCGAGCTGCTGTTCGGTTTCCTACCTGGCCGCCTGCCTGCTTGCTTGCCTGCTTGCCTGTCTCCCAGTCCACTTCTGCGGGGCGGGCGGCTCTTTGCCTCAACGATCCCCGCCCACCCACTCCCACGCACCCCGACTCAAAGCCCGATGCTCTTCGATCCCCCTGCTCGCTC
Organism: Teleogryllus occipitalis; assembly: GCA_011170035.1. NCBI lineage: Eukaryota > Metazoa > Arthropoda > Insecta > Orthoptera > Gryllidae > Teleogryllus > Teleogryllus occipitalis. The sequence goes on along the minus strand of BLKR01014777.1, from coordinate 174,749 downwards.
GCTTTTTAAACAGGCGTCGATCAATTGTCTGGGAGGCTTATCGCCACGAGAGCCCGCCGGAGTCGCTCAGGAACCACAATGATCCTCGTATTATACTCGCAGGCACCTGGGAGAGAAGTCGTTTAGAATGCAATCTTTGAACGTTTCCGCGTTCGGTATTTCATCCCCTCCATTCGCTTGTTTTAATGATGTAGCAGTCAAAACTACGACATATTTGTTGCCAACACTGTAGCTATTATGTTATGGAATGCAGTATATCGAATTTAACAAATTAAAGATGTTTTAAACCTACTCTTCCGAAGCATTCGTTTGCATTATATTAGTACCTACTATCTCGAATGGTATTCGAGGGTTCTTTTACTATTATATGTCACATTCTTTGTGATCTAGCTGTTAAAAATAAACCGTATTGTGGTATGTAATTAAATTGTGTCCCCATATTTTATAGCTTATATTATGTTAAATTTTTAGAAATGTCAGATTTTTGAAACTTACTATTCTGAAGTGCATATTCTCATTCACTGATTCTTTGGCAAAATACTCGTTCAATACTGTCTGCAAAACTGAGCAAATCTTGTAATGTTTACACAAAGGCAACTTCAGTGTTCAGTTCGTGACATTAAGCACGAGTATCTGTCGAATTACGGAGGGCGGAATCCGATTTACATGTTCGAAAGCCGGCTGCTCTTTCAGGAGTTCTTTTCAGTAGCCAAATTGCGGATCTAGTGGACTTCCTTACACGACTACAACTCTATCGGTCGACGATGTTTTTGCATAAGAGGGTTCAGGCCTGGAGTACGCGGATGTCGCAGCAGCGGCGGTGGCGGCTGCAGCGCAGCCAGAGGAGGCGACGGCTTTGGGAGGATTATAGGAGCCGACCTAAAAAAATGGCTTAAAGTCGATTGACAAGAGACCGGTTATTTTTCTTCCTTTGTGCCCCCCCCCCATCCCCTCGCGAGGGACCCAGACGGGGGCGGCGGAGGCGGTGGTAGTCCCGGCCCAGGGGCGCTTCCCGCTGCGCACACGTGTTCGAACGCGCGGGACGACGCGCCACGAGGCGGCGCGGCGCGGCGGCGGCGGCAGCGCGGGCCCGCCCTCCGAAGCCTAATGGCCGCCTACTTACGAGACGCCAAATGGAAATCGACGCCCCGGTCGGAAACGAGCTGCCGCCGGAACCGACGTGCGTTCGCGGGCACGCCCGCCGACGGCGCACAAGACCCAGACGGCGACCGAGCCCTCGCCGAAAGTCATTTGAATCCGATAGCGACGCGCAACTGGTGAGGACATCTAAGCAGGTTCAACCTTGAATGGTACTCTCTCGTCAGGCCGATGCAAATTTGCCACATAATACTTTGAGTACGAGTTTAAATAAATTACAATGACGCGAACATATCTCTAATAAATAAAAGTCATTTGCATTGTCAATGCTACTCGTGATACACAAGGTACTGATTATAGAAAATGCCAGGAAAGTACCTGAAACTTCTATGGCTTTAAGGAAAAGTTACCACACGAAAATATCTTCGGCTTAAAACTTCTATATTTTTCAATGTTTATCGGTGAAATTCACTTCTCGTACTTTGGTTCTAGGTCTAGTCCTTAGCAGTAATTGAACACAGATGAAACTGCTTTCTTGTATCGGTGTACCACCTCACCTGAGATTTTTTTAATGTGATTTATTTATTTGAAAATAGCCTTTGCGTATAAATACCTTCATCGCAATATCAAGGCAGCATTTTTAAAAATGGTGTCAAGGGAGAACTTTTTACAGGCTTCACGTATTTATAAGCAATCCATTCAACAATAGCAGCCAACTTGAGTGTGACCTTTGTTCTCAGAAATTGTATTATGCGATTGATATTGTTGGGCTCGTCAACTGCCATGCTCATTAGTCCCATACGTGCTGTGCTTGTTACATCCAGGGAGGTGATGGTGCTCCCTCATCCAAGTATCTCCCCGCGGCAGAGCACCTCACCAGCCGGGACAAGCTCTAAGCGCTCGTTAGCCTTCGACATGTGCGGTATAGTGCGTGCGTGTGTGTGTGTGTGAATGTTAAGGGAGAGAGGTAGGGATGAGGATGAGGATAAGGAAGGAAAGACGTGGCGCGGTCTGCTAGAATTCTCCTACAGACAATGGATGAACTAGACCTAACTATTGAGCTAGTGTCGAAAACTTTCGCCACCGTCGGGACTCGAACCCTAGGACAGAGTCGCTGCATCGCGGCTTCAGTGCCCTGGGCAAACTCAGCCGGTGTGTATTATGCACCCAGTTTAGAAGTGCGGGTTCGAACGCCCAGCGTGAGGGTAGGCACGCCCTTGGGCGAGGGAGACTTGTCGCGACGTTGCTTCAGCGGAATCCCGCGGGCTCCTCGCGTAATCGGTTTCGAGAAGACACGGCCGTTCGCTTCTCCCGGTGAACCCTGTTTCGTGAGGTCACCACCTGACGTGAACTCGTGTGCCGCGCGCGAGCGAGCGAGCGAACGAGCGGCTTAGAGATTTAGTGATGTGGCGAATTCCTGGAGTTCAAAACAAGAGTGGTGTAATTCGATGAAACCTGTTTGAGAGATTAATGAGCTTTCTGGGCGGCAGTACAGACGTTTTAAAGTTCAGTGCTGCATTTGCTGCCGCTTCCTGGGAACTTTGCAAAGCTACTTGACAGGTGTCGTTACATAGAAGACTAAAAGTAAAGAATGAGAGAAAACAGTAGTTTTAAAAGGTTGAAGCGGGAGGCCATTGTTTCTTCGCAGACGAGCAAGTTTCTTCTTCTGATGCAGTTATTGCGGGAACGTGACAGTAATTTCACAGCAAACTCGAGATCGAAGCACATTTGCTTTTATCACGAAATTTACGTATTATAATACCATAAAAATTTAATTGAATATAAAGATGTACTTGAGTAGGAACGGCATGTTGTGATTATTCGCATGAAATTTATTTTCAACATAGTATCTTTAACGTCAGAGTAACATACTGCAACGCCAAATAAAACTCGTCAATTTCTGAAACAAATTCCGTTATTTTTGTTGTTAGTCAATTGGACGCAGTCAAAAGAAGACATGCTATTACTTGCGAATACTTTGCTCTATGGATTAGCAATGTTACAATTATTATAAACGTTCTAAAAGCATTTTTCAGCGAATTCATACCCACAGCTGGGATGCCACAAAGACACGAAACCTCGGCTCATAAGAGTTTATTAATTTCTTCTTTGTTTGGAAAGTTGAGTTCAATGACGTCTTTATAGTTTCATGCAGGAGGAAACGTTTACCCACTGTATCACTTGACGGAAATATGTGTATATCAAATAAGTGAAGGGATGGGTGTGAAGCTGTATAATCATCCTAAAGCAAGAGATACAAACGTTAAGTCAATACGATAGGTAGTATAAATTGTATTTATTAACGAACGCACACTTCCTTCAATGCAGGAAAGAAAGCAGAACGTTCTTTCCGGCAGTAGATTTTGCGCGATACTAAATGCCGAACTTACATGTGCTTTATGTGACTATACTATTTATAACACTTCCCAAGGAAAGTCCCATTTTATACAGTCCACAATAAAACGAACACAACTGTGTCGCTTGGCAATTATAATGGTCAATATTTCTCCTGAAATAGCTCATGAGAACGCTGCCCACTCTCTCCCACCTACGAACCGATTAACTAGTTGGTAGCGATACTTGTCATAATCCACAGTCCTTAATTTTGATCACTGCATCCGTTGCTGCAGTTGGAGATTCAGAATGCCACTTAGAAAACACTACAACGCGTTAAAATAGATTAATTTCTTTCTCTTGTAGCGTTTTAGCGTGTCTTATGGTACTCGATAAGGACTTCTTTAATACATACATCGTCTATTTGAAGCACCCCATTTTCCAACGAATGAGAAATACCAACTTTGTTACAATGTTACAGTGATTGTACAATGTGGAAAAAACTGCACACAATTATATTTTTTGTACTAAAATATAATGCTTGCAAATGACAAATAGACTTCCTTGTTTGCCAAGATTTATGGATGAACTTGATCGTAGCGATCTCGGACCGTAGGATCCCGGTTTCGAATCCCGCCTCGGGCATGGTTGAATTTGTGTTCGTCGTTTTACCCCACATCATCCCCATATCGTTTCATCTCCACAATTACCATAACGTTAACTCCAATAGTAGTCGCTATTGACCTAGATGTTGATGCGACCTTAAATTAAAAAATCTTCAACTACATATGGAAATAATGAAAATGTCTGAATTTTTTATGTCAGCTAGGTCAAATTCAGTAGCTGTCTGGAGGAGAATTCTAGCGACCGGCTATTCTGATCGGTAGTTTTCTATGGTTTCTACGATCAACACCAGGCGAATGCCGAGGCAGTACCCTTACAAACCACAGACCGCGCGCGATCTACCACTTCCTTGTCCTATCCTCTCCGCCCCGACACACACGTACACTAACATGCACTACACTACCACATATTACGGGAGTCCGGTGGGAGCTTAGAGCTTGTCCCGGCTGGGCCGGTGCCCCGCTGGTGGGAGAGTCCTGGTTAGGGGGAAACCCACGGTAGCCGACGATAGATCGGCGTCGGATCTCGTCATCCAGAGGAGGAAGATCACCGCCATCTCCCGAGGAAAAAAGATGCACTGCACTTACGGGACCAATGCCCTAAGCTGTTGACGCTCCCGAAATTACTAATAACCAAGCTGAATTTTTGAAAATTGCAAATGCAATTGTTCAACTGTTTTAATGAACAAAACCAAAATTTTAATATCTTTCACACACATAAAAATTCGATTTCCCGGATACATGTAGTTTTCGTAAGCGTAGTAAGTTATTCCGACATTTTATGGAAGTGTAAATACGAGATGTAGGAACTAAATCCAATTCATTTCAAACTATTTCTTCGTCCTTCGCCTTCCTGCAAGCCGGCCTGTCAGTAGCAGCAGATATGTTAAGTAAGCCGACGCAGGTGGATGGGGAGGAGGGTGTCTTGCGTGGTTCGTGTGGGTTGATCGTAGGACGCCGCACACCAAATCGTGCAGAGGGGAGTTGGTCCATTAGACACTGACTTGCATAAGTATCGCTAAATGGACCCCGAGAATCACCTCTAGGCGTACGATCACAAACAAAACGTCAATTACGACAGACACATCCTAAAAATATTTACTTTTCGTTATTTATTCCCAATACATCGGAACATGATTGAATTCCATGCCCAAAGAGACAGAGATAGAGCGGGAGAGACCTGCGAAGTAATTATGGGTTGGGAGTATTAACGTTGTCAGTTTTATTCATGTTCATAGCGTGCAATGACTCTGTACATAATATAACTTGTATCCATTCGTACAGGAAAATCTGCACTGTGTAATAAGAGTCGGCAAGTGATGTCCTATGTTCTTATCATAGTGAGAAACAAGTGTAGAATGCAAGTTTTTATATGAAGGTTCCCGGTGATATGAAGATTCATGTCCCTGTAATAATGTCAGTAGTTTTGTATTTAGAAAATTTACTGCATTATCGTTTAATGTCAAAATGATGTACGTGAATAATTCAAAGAAACAAAAACTTGTGCCCTGTGTGTCTCATGTTCAAAAGTAAATACTCCTACTATATTGTAATTTATCATTTCGGCTATAAATTTCTCGATTTAAATATTAAGGATTACTTTTTGGGAATATTGAACCCGTACTACTTTCCTGACGAATTCTGCACAAAAAGAAATTCTTGTATGTTCAATTATTTTTCCATAATGTATATATTCCATTTCTAATATATTAAGTCAACAACGACATATTAATCCCGCCATTTTCTCCACAGGATCTTTCGGTGTTCCCATGGGTGACACATCGTTTTAACATTTCCTGTGTTTCCCAATAACTTCCGCCACACTGCGTCTACCACAATTCTCGCTTCATTCTGACATTGCGATGAAAAGCGATAGAGAAGAGCCTCAATCATTTGTGGTATGACTAAAACCACAAAATACTAAGTGTTTCGCGAACTAATTGGTAAGGAGAAACACACACCAATCTCAAAACTTTCAAATGAACTATCGTTAAATTATGAAATTTAATAATTACTCTGTCTTTATTTCTATTGGTCGCAAAACGCTTTTCATTGAGATTTTCGTTTTAAAAATACCAAAGAGCAATGTAACTAAGTTTTCTGAAACTTTTATAAAAGTGTAGATGTAAAATGTAATAATACGTACTTATCACTGGCGGACAACTGGTGTAATGAGAGTGTAACTTTATTATCGCTATGTAACAGAATGCATTTCGAATATCTCGACGGCAAAATTGCTTTGCGTGAAACTATATATATATATATATATATATATATATATATATATATATATATATATATATATATATATATATATATATATCGTACTAATGCAGCCTGCACAGAGTTCAACCACTCAGCTATCTTTCGTCCAGATCTTCGAATTGCTTTCTGTTACTTAGCGATACATCATCATATATATATATATATATATATATATATATATATATATATATATATATATATATATATATATATTATATATATTATATATATATATATTACCTTTATTTTTGTACCATGATTTTCGTAAGTGATACAGATGATGTATCGCTAAGTAACAGAAAGCAATTCGAAGATCTGGACGAGAAGATAGCTGAGTGGTTGAACTCTGTTGCAGGGGCTGCATTAGTACGATATAACCAATATAACGATATATATTTACTTTACTTACGTAAACGTCAAACATGCTTTTCGAAAGTGATACAAATGATGTAATTTTGAAAAAAAAGCAACGTAAAAGCGTTACACTAAATTGATAGTTGACAAATATGTGTTTATTCCGTCGGGTATTCCTTTTTCGCAATGGGCAATTTATTCAGAGGGGCAGGAGGTGTTGTGGGAGATGTATGTTAACACGCATTTCTTAAAGTTTACGGCTAAAATGTAATAATACTTGGCACTCTCGGATAACTGGTATACAAAGAGTACAAGGTTATAATTTTCAAGTAAGAAAATACATTCTGAATTCTCGATGATAAGATTACTCTGTTGTCATGGCTACTTTAGAATGCAGAAGAAGAATATCCCTTATTTTCGATAACATCTACTATGATTATTGAAATGTGATATAAATGATGTAATTTTGACAAAGCAACGTAAATGGGTTTCCACTAAATTGGTTTAGTGGTGAGTTGTAGTTGACATTTACATAATCGAAATGATTGAAGGCGTTGTCATTGTCAACAATATTTATTTCAATAAGAGCAGATTCCACTACATGGATAGTGGGAAAAATATGGTTCTCCGGTCTGTTATTGCTTATTTCCCAATGGCCAATTTATTGAGAAGAGGAATAATAGTAGGACATGTAGGATAACACGTGTTTCTAAACGTATAGAAGTAAAATGTTACAATACTTGTTACTCTCGGATAGCTGGTGTAAACAGAGTGTAAGTTTATAATTGTGAAGTAACAAACTATGTTTCGAATATCTCGAGGATAAGATTGGTGCGTGTATGTTCCGTGTTGCAGTGGACGATTTAGAATATATAAGAAACATATCACTTACTTTCGTAAACGTCTACTATGATTATCGAAACATAATACATATGATGAAATTTTAATCGTTTTATATCACGTAACAAATTGTATTTCGAATATATCAATGAAAACTTGCTGCGTGTTGTGTTGTGTTGCAGCGGCTGCTTTAGACGATATAGGAATTTCTTTGTTTACTTGTAACAGAATGTTACGATACTTACGTTACGAAAGTATCGTAAACGTATACTATGATTATCGAAACGTGATACAAATGATTTCATTTTGACAAAAGCAACGTACATGCGTTTACAGTAAATTGCTATTGAAGATAAAATGTTTATGCGGTCTTGAATTGCTTATTCCCAAGTAACTTTCTTTTTTTTTGAGAGGAGTGAGAACAGTATTTATTTACTTATTTATTTATTTTATTTATTTATTTTAGGTCAAAAACAATTAAAAACTGTGTGACGTGCTATGGGGTAAAATGAATTCTGTGATCCCTACCCTAAACCATACACTACTTGAATTTTGAGTAGTAGGAAATACACTAGGAAGAGATGTAGGTTAACAAGCATTTCAAAAAGTGTAAGAGTAAAATGTAACAATACTTGTTACTCTCGGACAGCTGGTATAAACAGAGTGTAAGTTTATAACTGTGAAGTAACAAACTATGTTTCGAATATCTCGAGGATAAGATTGGTGCGTGTATGTTCTGTGTTGCAGTGGCTGCTTTAGAATATAGAAGAAATATATCACTTACTATCGTAAACGTCTACTATGATTATCGAAACGTGATACAAATGATGTAATTTTAGTCGTTTTATATCACTTAACAAAATGAATTTTGAATATATCGAAGAAAACTTGCTGCGTGTTGTGGTGTGTTGCAGTAGCTTCTTTAGTCGATAAAATTATTTATTCGTTTACTTTCCTTGACGTCAACTATGATTATCAAAACGTAATACAAATTATGAAATTTTTGACCAAAGAAAATTAAATCTGTTTTCAGAAAATTGATTTCGGGAAAAAAAATATGTACGGTCTGATACTGCTTATTTCCTAATGGCCAATTGCTTGAGAGGAGCAAGGGGAGTATGAAGAGAATGAGGTTAACAAGCGTGTCTAAAAGTTGCGGAGTAAAATGTAATAATAATTGTCACTTTCGGGCAACTGATACAAACAATGTGGTTATAATTGTCAAGCTACAAAATATATTTCGAATATTTCGACGATAAGATTGCTGTGCGATTGTGCTGTGTTGCCGTGGCTGCTTTAGAATATAGAAGAGTTATTTCCCTTACTTTCGTAAACGTATACTATGATTATGGAAAGTAATACAAATGATGTAATTTTCGTCGTTTTATATTATGGGGTATCCTTATTTGTTATACACATCAAAATAAATGTTTTATACACGTTCGTTGTTGCATTTTAAGATTACACTTTCTTACGCATAATGTTTCGCACGTCTGATTTGTGTGCTTCATGAGGTGTCAGAAAATGTCTTGATGGATTGAAGCAGGTAAGCCTATTATATAACTTGAAATTTGTAAAATCATAATTATAAAATTAAAAATCGTAACATTTCATTTTATTTTTAACTTTTCATTGATCGGCAAACATACCCTGACTAAAGGAGACTGAGATGAGATAAATATAAAATTATCATCTTCAACATCAAAGATTAAGCCTATTTCGTCCGAAGGTCTGTTCCGTCCTTTTCAACGCTGATATCATCAATCCACCAAGTCTTCGATTTTCCAACTCTTCTTCTGCCAGCCGGTACATAATTTATTATTTGTTTAGCAAGTCTGCGTCGTTCATTCTTACAATATGAGCGTACCAATTTTGTTTCTGTTTTTCGACAAAATTGTCATCTTATAATTTTATATTCATCATTTTATAATTTTGAACTAATTACATACCGTTTTATCTGGACTAGCACATGGGGTCAATGGGTCAATGACCGGGTCAATGACCCCCATCTCGATCAGGTTTTTCGTCCAGTTTCCCTGATCCATTGAGCAAATGCTTAGATGGCCCCTTGTTCTGCTTCTGGACATAAATGTAACTTCATTTTCTGTGCACGTCTTCTAGAATTCAGTGGGAAATACAATTATTCAAATTATCGTTTTCATGTTGTCGTGACAGGAAGTAATAAGAGCCAAAATTTATTGCTTATTTATCTTTGAAAATAGATTTTATTACATGGGAGTTTTTTTGTTGTTTTTTTTCTCCCTTTCAAAATTCAAAATTTATTGCTTATTTACCCATGAAAATAGATTTTTTTACATGGGAGTTTTTTTTCTCCCTTTCAAAATTTATTGCTTGTTTATCCTTGAAAATAGATTTTATTACATGGGAGTTTTTTTTCTCCCTTTCAAAAATTCAAAATTTAAGTAGTATATGACTTAGTGTAGGGATCACAGAATTTTGAAAATGTGCACACAATTCACTTTTCCCCATAGCACGTCATACGCAGTTTTTAACTTTTTTGACGTAAAATAAATAAGTACACATTAGAGCCTTTTTAAAGAATTAATCGTAAAAGTATTTCAGCGAAGTAGGTAGTAGATAAACATGGTGTTTATTCAGTCGGGTATTACTAATTTCCCGATGACCCATATGCTTGAGGGCTTCATCTACGTCATCTTCTATTGAGTCCCGCCCCCTCAACCCCCGCATTTTCCGCCACTAACGAGGACTGAGGTCTGAGACCTTGAGAACTGTTTGCGATCGGGGCTATTTGAATGATCACCACGCGCGGCGATTTAATGCCGCCTACTTATCCAGCGGCGGAGCACTTTCGGCAGCAACGCGGGGCAGTCCCAGCGCAACCCAGTTCTGCATCCGCGCGTCGCCCTGCTCCCCCCCCCCCCGGCGCGGGCCTTCGCCTGCGACCCCCGAGCGCCTCGTTCGCAGGCCAGCCACGTTCGCCATTTCTGCGTCCGCGCTCCGCCGCGTCCGTCGACGGGTTCAACCAGACGCGAAACCTCCCATCGTCGTCTCCGCCTCCGTCGCCGTCGCCGTCGCCGTCGCCGTCGCCGTCGCCCGCGCTGTCGGCCGCTGGCGGACCGCGTCGCGGCACGCCGCCCTCCCTGCTAACAACCCTCTCGTCTAAATATAGTTGCTTTCTACGGGTCGATGGACGGCTCGGACCTACATGACTTCTCGGAGCAATATTATTTGGTTCACTGAACGCTCCTGGACCGCCTCGGAGAACAGGAGAGCACGGAGTGAAACGGGATCGGAAACCGCGATCGAATGAATGAATCAAATTGTATAAATGATTCATCGCTTTCACAGTAATAAAAACTTTTAATCTTTTTGTCTTCTGTAACTCCACGATTCCAGTATACTGTTTTTGATATCTGCAGTGTTGAAACGTTTTTACATATATTCTGAGTTTTATGAAGGAGAAATCACGAAATATTTTTCTTCCACCTTCGTGAAATCGTTCATCAATTCTGCCACTTTCTGTTGGCGAGCCTATTACATAAAAACCAAGCATTCAAAGCATTAACGCTGTATTTCTATGCGTAGATGATGTGTGTATACAGGCTAGGAAACCAGGGCAGACTTTATGATGGAAGACAAATAGGTCGATCGTTGTGACTTCCTTCTTGTCGACTTTTATTGCCGGTTGTAAATCGCATTCTGTTTCATACATGATATCCTATGTCAATTACAAATCACGATGGACTGAACAAGCTGTTCTATTTGTGGTGCATTTGTTCCCCGGTTGCTGTCTCGATGTCATTTCATAATCTTCAATCATCATACGGAGCTGTGTCGAAAGAATTACGCCCTTGATGACTACGATTATACGGGGAACAAAATGAAGTGGTAGGATCGTGTATGTACTGTAACTTTTCACGTTTCTTTTCCTCAACATGCATTTCGGGATATGAGCGACCAACTATGTGTGTGATGCCTTAAATTTCGATTCTCCTTTGTAAATGTGCCATGACGAATGATGAATCGGAAGATTCGATGGGATAATCTCTCTTACCCTACAATTACAGAATATATCCGCGCGTAGCCTCCACACACGACTATCTCTCCCGGGAATTGGAAGACTGCGCCTAGCTTGAGAACTTAGCCCAATGTTCCCCGATGTCGAACAATTGTTTTATCTATTTAAGAAGATTTCAGTGTCTCAACCTTTGAGTTTGATCAATATGTGATTATAATACGATACAATGACGAAGCAATAGTACGATGAGATGCAAGGGGAACGGGACAACTTAACCTTGCTGTTCTTGGGTCAATATGACTCGAATCAAACTTTAACCCCACATAATTTCTTTACATCTAAATGTTAGTGCTTGGTACTTCGCGTCTTAATTTTTGTTAGTATTCTTCTCTTCGTAAAATCTGGAAATCAGTTGTTGTTTTTTTTTGTTCTGAAAACAAAAATGTTACACTTGTGTTCCTCAGGTCACTGTGACCCGGTTGTTTGTGGTATCCAATTTTCTCATCTTATTTCGGGAACTTTCTGTAGGAGAATACGATTTGGTATTGCGGAATGTACTTGAAATTTGTTTCTGGGCGCCCTAGTCAAATGTGCGACAAGGTGAAGCAAGTTCAAACTTACGTCTAAGATTCCGTATGCACTGCATAGAATGCCTCTGCACATAATACCGACTGTCTCCAGTTACTTTTCTCGCTCCGTAGAAATTACTGTTTTTTCTAGAAACATCAGTTATAGTGGATATTGTGATCCGTGATTTGCATGGAAGCTCGACATCTTTCTTAAGACGATATGGTGACCTTACTGAATGCGTCTGATAGTGAGGAAGATTTATCGGAAGTAAGTCGTACAGGTGATGACAGCATACATCTACGTAATGACAACGTACATCATAACTCGGAGTATGAATGCGATACTACAGAAAGCGAGGATGATACAGACAATGTTCAGTCAAAAGACAAAAACAATTTATAATGCAAACCCTTTCCACAATATGGTAGAACATTCTCTGCAAACATGGTCAAATTTATACCTAGAACAACGAGATATGCTATCACTAGAATATGTGATATATGAAATTTTCAAGTAATTTTGGATAAGTGATTCCGGATGCGTCAACTGATAAGGTCATTAGTCCCGTAAGTGTAGTGCATGTTTTATCGCGGGAGGTGGGTTATCTTCCTCCGCTGGAGAGCGAGATCCGGCGCCAACGTACGACGACAAGCGGGTTTCCCCAACCAGGTATTTCCCACCAGCGGGGGTGTACCGCCCCAGCCGGGACTAGCTCTAAGCTCACAAGGGAAGTAGTGTAGTGGATGTGAGTGTAGATGTATGTAAGTAAGAGGGTCAGAGCCACTGCAGTGAGCGGTCGCTTCCGACGCATGCGGCGTGGAACACGCGCGCGTCGTCGCCGCGCCTCCGCTCGACCCTCCGTTCGACAAGCAAGCGACGCGTGCGCGCGCGCGCGCCCGCCCGCCCGCCCGCCCGCCCGCCCACTCGCCCGCAGGGCCACACCTGCGCAGCACGCAGCCACGTGCCGTGACGCTTATTAATACTGCATCAGCGCCGACGGCGGCAGCGGCGGCGAAGACCGCTCTCGCGCCGTCCCGCCCCGCCCCACCCTGCCCTGCTCGAGCCGCCTTGGTACGCGCTCTGTCATTGCACCGAATTGCCGAGGAAGGCCCTCTTCTCTCCTTCACATCGCTCTTCTCCTCCGGCGGTTTCCCGGATAATTGCTTACGGTGTCCAGCGGGCCCAGTGTTTTATTGGCGGGCGCTGTCACTCAAGAGGCGATTGACTCATCTGAATGGAGGTTAATACGCGAGTCTCCTGTTTAATACGTGTATCCATCAAACGCAAAGCTGTATTAATCTTTCGAACGTCGGAATAATGAATGCCTGCTATGCCCGGTAGCAACTAACTCAAGTAGCTAAATCCTTTCATCTCGGGGGGGCTCCTTGTGAGACAAGCTCGCATCACTCTTGCTTTGTCATCATGGGACGTGTGCGGGGGTCCAGGCACTCGCGCGATGTCGTGACCGCGTGGCGGCGGCGGCGGCGGCGGCGGTGTTGAAATTGGTGGCGGTAGCGGCGCCTGCGGCCGCGGCCGTTGCGGCGGCGCGGTGGTGGCGGTGGCGACGCCGTTGCGGCTTCGGCCAGAGATTTCTTGCCCACAGGAAGTGGTGGCTGCGGAGTCATTCTCTCTCTTGTCCCGTGCCGCCGGCAACCAACACCCGGTCCTATTTAACTTCACTGCTGAACGATTCACCTGTCCTAATATCATGAACGAAGTTTTGTAATACCACGTGCCCTATCGGGTCGTATCACGAGGGGCGGTTAGATAAGAATTAATTTGATACGATAATGAGTTTAGCAATTCCGGATCGAAACCAATTGCATGTCCGAAACGAAGCTCGTAGATTCTTCGTCGATAAACGGTTTCAGCAAAAGAACTCCGCAGAAATAGAACGAGATTGTGATTTTATCTCAAAATCCTAGTGGAAATATCAAATAAGATACTTTACGAAAGAAAGTAAATATACTACAGATGATGCTTGCGTAAAGTTTAAAATTACGTTTAGTGTCCAAACGCAAACATACACCTTCAGAAAGAATCCATATGAAATACAGTCGACTCCGGTTACAGTGAACTTCTGGGCACTAACATTTTTGATACACTATATCCGAGGTTCACTATATCAGAAGTGGTCCAAATTAAATAGAATTTCCCCGTAATAATATACTTTATTAATATAGAGATAAAGCAAAATACATTAAGAGCACGAACTGAAAATTTCAAAATCTTTATTTGTCTTTAAAAAGTTGTTTGATTCGTACTTTTTCCATTAGTAATTCCTGTAGATCCTTGTCCAGAGTTCGTGCTCTCTCCATACTTGATTCTGCGTTGTCCTCTTTGTCTAATAGCGTTTATCCATTCGCCGCACTAGTGCGCATCCAGTGCGCACTCTGGACAGCTTTCGTGTTCCACTCGACCGCTAGGGTGCACCAGTGCAAAGAACTGCGTGTTCCATTTGCACATCGACACGGACCCAGGGCGCACTAAACTGCACCGACGATCGCGTCAGTGCAGTCCAGTGCACCGGGCCATTGTGAGGTTAGGTACGGAAGTTATCCATGCTGATTTAGATTCGTGGTGAAATTGTGAAGGCATTTGAGGATCTTCTGTCACGCAGGGATACTTCGAATGATGGAGTATATTATGTTGTGCAAGAAATGTCTTAAAATAATGTTTGTGATTTAAGAGTTCGGAAAATAAGATTGTGTTTTCCGAAAATTTAACCTTAAATAACTTCATATTAACAAATCCAGTGCTATTTAGAAACTAAAGTGTCTTAGGTACGTCTCAATTTCGAAACGCTAATAAAGTGAAAATAAAAATAGTGACCCTTACAAAATCATTCAAATATATATGCCAAGAAATGTTTCTCGCACGCCCATACATATACCAGCGGAAATGTTTATGTTAATATTTTTATTGTTTTCAGTAATCAAACAATTCTACAGAAGTCTTTCGGTTCAAAATCTTGTGTACTATATCGATCACTGGCAAATCTCGAAATATGAGATTACGACTCATACGCATTTGAAGTTTTCGTAGTTTTTAAAGAAAGAAATCACACGTTAATAATTTATGAGTTAAGAAGTAAGAATTACCAAAAGACTTCATAAAAATTATAACGACGATCAAAATTCAAAATTGTTATTTTTCGAGTTCCATCAGTGTGACTGACCAAGAACAGCTGTGTATAATTTCACTGCGTAGCGCACAAGCACTGACTCAGTTCCGGAATCTATTTCATTCGTAGCTGCCCTTCACGCGTGCAGGGCAGCACTATTGCGAAGCGATGACGTTTCTGCCCTGCACTAGGGTGGGTTTCAGTTCAACGAATTGAAAACACTGTAAGTATCGTAATGCAGACTAGTCACTCTTAAATGCCTCTTCCCTATTGGAACACAGTCCCACTGTCCGAAGGCCCTTTTACTCCCCTAATAACATACGCGATGCTTTCGGTAGCGGAATGGCGCAAGTGGCTAATGAAACTGATCGCTTTTCCGCGCGGCCCCCCGATGTCGCCAGGCTGTGGCAGTCGCGTGCTTCCTGCCGCCTACATACAACTCAACGCTCTGTGTCTCGCGGAATATTAAGTAACACCAAGATTGAAACTGAAGCAAGCAATCGCGCGTCACCGTCGCCAGTTGAAGCCCACGCAGGAAACGGCCTTCGTTTCCGCAGTAAAACTGAATGGCATAAGGTCATCAGTAAGGTGCCCCTTCCTGGTCCGCTACCTTCGGCTCAGGAGAGACTTCTTCGATTATGACTTTTGGCCGACGATATTTTTTTCAAGCTGCCAAGTATTGGAATTTGTGGCACTGAGGCGACATATTCTTTTCCAGGAGATAATTAATTTCCAGGACGTTGTACGTATTTCCTACGTTCACTATAGCCGAGGTTCACGTTCGCTATAACCGAATCTTCTTACGCTTGTTTGTAATGTAAGTGAAACGGAACCAGTGACTTTAGTTCACTATAACCGAAGGTTCACTATATCCGAGTTCACTATAAACCGAGTTGACTGTAGTATTCCCGACCCAGTGTAAGCAATCTGACAGGACAGTCGGTACTTGCTCCCCGTCTGTGAAAAGCATTTCACATGGGAAGAATGGGCGAGTTGAATACGCCTGCCTCTGACGTTGCCGCCCGCTGCAGCATCTTGATGGACTACTGACGTCACGCCGAGGGGCAGACCTCATCGCTGCCATAAAGCATCGCGCCCCCTATAAGGACTAGAACACCGGGGCTGGCGCGGCGCCGTTCGCGCCAGCTCCCATCTTGGGAAGATCCTACCTTGATTGACAAATGAGGAGTTATCATTATGTTAATCAGAGCTGTGTTCCAAATTAATCAGAGGCCGCCGTATAAGGCGAACTGGCAGGTGAGTTACCGGCGCCAGAGACGCCGTACAATGCCCGGCAGTCACACAGGGTCACCTTGCACGCACGCGCGCGGACACACAGGGAGGTGCTATGTTGGGCGGAGAGAGGGAGTATTTTTACGACCTCCCCTCGCCGATGAGTATATTCGATCCCTCGCAACATCGTTTTGTTGTGACAGCTTCGTGTGCACGTGAACGGCACCGTCAACAAGGGGTATATACGCGTTCTCGCTAGGACTCGGAATCCACGCCATCTGCGTGTCTAAAACTAACGCGTCGATACACAAATTTTCGCGGGAAATTACACTGCGAGCTGGATGGCACGCGGCATCAGCGGTGCTGTTAAAACCAAGTAAACACACGGCGGACGAGATATAAATCCCGAGCGCCGGTCCCGGGGGAGATTGAACAGGCCTCGCCGGGGGCGTGGATTCGGATCGGTGCACGGCACGGAGAGGGGCGGGAGGGGCGCGCAGGAAAGGCAAGCGGGCCGAGCGGGTGGGACCGCGGCCGCCGACGTCGACTGGGGCGGGCCCCGTGCCTACCCGCGGGGATCACGCCCCCCCCGTCGCGGCGCGGCACGGCACGCCTCCTACCGCCCCCCGGCCGGTTGGGTCAAGCGGGACCAGGCCGCTCGGCGCGAAGACCCCCGGTCGGTGGCGGACGCTCGCTCGGGCGGTCGGTCGGTCGGCTGGGGGGCCGGCCGGCTCAGGGGTGGTCGGCGCACGAGCGGCCTATCGGGACCTGATCGAGTGTCAAGCGGAATGATGGAGCCGCTGTCGGGCTGCGGACGACGGAAACGGAGCAAGCGGCCCGGCGGCCTGGCAGGCCGGCAGGGAAACATTGCAATCCAAATTTGGGATGTTGATCAACATGGAGATCAGATTCGAGCGAGCCGACGCGCTGCCGCCTTGCTCAAGGGACCTGGGTTCGACGAGGGCAGGGGGAGTGCCGAGGAGAAAAGTGGGGGCAGTTCCCAGAATGCAACCTACAAAAAAGCGTATGAAGAATTCAAGTTTCTTCTCATATTTTCTCAAGGAAAGAACACACTGCTGATACAAATCATATTGGAAAAGAAATTTGTAGAGTGAGATATATTTTGCGAGTCTTCCGGTTCAGTGCACACAGTACACCTGGGAAATGCATTGGATAATTTTATATATTTCAAGGTTTAAAATCTGTTTGCACTTCTTATTTAGGGGGCATACAGGTTAAATTGTTAAAGATAATTTCTGATTTTAAACACTCCCAAAATGAAATTTAGAGATGTTGAAATGCGATTTTAAGGAGAGTACATTGTCTCAGTGACAAACATACAAAAAATTGATGCATATGCAATTGCGTATTGCGAAATTACCCTAAGGCTCCGTTTAAAACTTGTGTAACTCCTTGGTTTCCTCCCAGCCCCACCCGGCCAACTTGTAGCCTGTGGCGTTCGCCCACTTGACTTCCGTCGCAACGCCAGACATGGGTGGTTGAACCAAGGAGCTCGTGCTCGAATCCCGCCAGATGAGGCACGCGCTGTCACGGCCCGCCGTAGTGGCGCCTCCGCCGCCGCCGCCGCCGCCGTCCCTCGCCGCGCCGTCCAAGCGTGCCGCCCCCGCGGCCGACGCGCAGTCACGTGCCCGGCGCTCCGGCGCGGCGTGCCGGTCGTGCCGGCGAATACACCGAGTTCACAACAGGCCGTAGGAGGTTATTGTTATTTTTACGGCTCCGGCATCGTTTCATTAGATACTAATTACAGTCCCGGCAGCGTCCGCAAGCACGCGGGGTCGGGAAATGATGTCGCCACGGTTGTTTATTTAAGGCTAGCGGGAAATAAATCGGACAACCAGCGACGGAGCTATGTAGAACTGAACGGCGTCATGACCACATGAGCGGTCCCAAAACAGAAATAGATCAATTATTTTTTTTAAAAATTACACAAATCTTCAGTAATGGGATACGAAAAACTGAACATTTATTTAATTGGAAAATGATTTGCGATTGTTTGATTTGTTTGTATCAATAGTACATGTGTTTAGAAAATATTTAATTCACGTGTTTGAAATGTGCCAATAATGAGTCTTGACGAGAAAGTCGATTTATACTTTGTTCCCACCATTCAACGGTTTTATTGCTTTTTTCGAATTTATATCTCATTTATTTATTCATCGTCAAAAACAGTCAAAAGGTAATGTATTGTTCCCATTGTACTGACGTACTATGGGGAAAAAGTGCAATCAGTGCACGTTTACATGACCTTTTTTTTCAATTTATTGTTTACCTTGATGATATTTACATAGCTCAGTTACATTAACTCTACATAGGTTTGATGACTTACTAACTAATCTAAAATTAATCTTACAACTAGCATTGCGGTCGAGGAAACCAAATGTCACTTCGTCGGTTCCATTTCGGAAAACTGTTGTAGGAATATATGGAAAGGGTACTTATTTTTGATTCTTGTGGAATAGATGAAGTTTCTGGCTAAGTTGAATTCGGTTAAATTTGGTATCTGCATTAGGTTGGAGTAGAATTTGGTGGATGGGTATAGAATGTGCTGGGTTATGAGTTGGAGATTGAATTCTTTATGGAGCTGTACATTAGATATGAACCATGGTGCGTTGGTAATTGTCCTTAGGAACTGATTTTGAATAATTTGGATTTTGTTAAGATTGGTTCTAGCTGCATTTAGCCATAGTGGGCATGCATACTATAGGAGGGGTCTGATTATTGTTTTATTTTTTTTGTTTTATTTTGTTTTATTGTTTTATTGCGAGTGCAGTGTCATATGGTAGATGGCTGTTTCTATTGGTTAATGGTTTTAATTGTAATAGTTTGTTTTTTGCAGGTATTACTTTATTGTCTATGTGATGTTTCCAGTTTTGTTTAGTATCGATGTTTAGACCTAAGTATTTTATTGGCTTGTTTGATGGGTACCAGTTTATCGTTTCATTGTTTAATGTTAATGGGGAAGGTGAGGTATATGGTCTTAGTGTGAATATCTTAGCTGCAGTTTTAATTGGATTAAGTTTTATTTTTGACTTTGCTGCCCAGCTTTCAATTAGATTTATATATATTTGCATTCTATTTTTGATTGCTGTGAGTGAGGTTCCGGATGAGTAAATTGCTGTATCGTCATCAAACTGGGCTATTTTTATGGGGTTCAATTTCGCAATGTTTGCTACATATATGTTAAAAGGAGTGGGTGAGAGGGGGGGGGTCCTTGAGGTAAGCCTGCGTTTATCGTTATGGGGTTTGAATACTTGACCTCCCTACTAACAAGTTTCGTTTTTTCCACACTAAATTAAATCCGTCATATTATTTAGAGCGATGCGTCTGTCTAATATTTTTTATAGAATTTCTCCGAGACCCTGCGAGACAAATTCTACAAGTCCTCGACGTATTTGAATACCTCGCGTCTTTCTGGAGTTGTAAGATTCTCACGAACCAATTAATTTCCGACCGATAATTTAATTCATTAACATCAGTATTCGTTTTAAACATTTACGACTTTATTTTTTCTCACCAACACAATAGTGAGAAATGGAAATTCGGAGCGGATAGTTGATGGGGTTCACATTGATAGTTATAATTTCTAGTAGAGTGTTTCGTTTTTCCATCCGAATCTCAGCGAACATTTCAGATCATGTTCAAAGAGTGGATTACTTCCGTATCCCCTCACTTAAAGCGATGCACCTGTCTGACCTTTATAGAAATTCTCCTACATCCTGCCTCTCCTGGATGTATTGGAATACTTCGTGTCTTTTTTGAGATGTAGGAGTTTGATGTAATTGTTTTTATTAATTTCTGAGCGATCTTTTCATTGATAGACACCATCTACCACATTATGAAAAGGCATATACACTTTACTTTTCGCAGGAATCACTTCTCTTTCTTGCCAATGCAATAGTGAAAAACTGTAGTTCGGAGGAGTAGTGGATGAGATTCACGTGAATGCTTTTAATCATGTAGAAACTATCCAGCTGGATTCTTAAAAAAAGAAGCGCTTTCTGAGTATGAGAAATGGAAGAAACACTCCCAGTATAGTGCGAAATTTTTATGGATGTGCAAGAGATAATGGATGAATTAGTGTGTCCTACAATATGTGCACAAAATTCCAAGAGTTCACTAATGTGAAGTCACCTGGCTTGTGGCTTGACTGATGTGGCTTGACGAGCTTGCGACTCACCGGTTCATAAACTCTCGCAGTTGCTACCTGCTTCATTGTTCGCGAAATGAATGACGGCTGCGACGAACCAACGCGTCTCAGGCTCGTTCAAGCACGACTTGCCTGGGAATGGACCGCTTTAAATCCTTTCATATGAGTCTTACGACGGTACCGCCGGGGAATTGACACTCGTAAGAGTGGAGGAGAATTCTAGCGGCCGACTGCTGTGATCGGTAGTTTTCCGTGGTTTCTCCTATCAACACCAGGCGAATGCCGGAGCAGTACCCTAACAAACAGGCCACGGACCGCACGCTATCTTTCCTTCCTCTTCCTTGTCCTGTCCTATCCTCTCCCCTTACACACACACACACACTAACACTAACATGCACTACACTACCACATATTCCGGGAGACCGGTCGGGAGCTTAGAACTTGTCCCGGCTAGGGCGGTGCCCCGCTGGTGGGAGAGTCCTGGTGAGGGGGAAACCCAGCTAGCCGACGGTAGGTCAGCACCGAATCTCGCCACCCAGCGGGGGAAGATCACCGCCATATCCCAAGGAAAACACACACTACACTTACGGGACTCGTGACCTAAGCTGTTGACGCGCCCGGAATCACTAACCAACCAACCAACCAACCAACCAACTCGCAAGAGTCGCACGCGTGCCCCCAAGAGCTCGAGGCGAAAGCAGAGCGTCCTCCCTCCACGACCGCCGCCGCCGCCGCCTGCACCTGCGCCACAACACGTACGCCGTCGCCGCCGCCGCCGCCGCCGCCACCGCTACCGCCGCAGTTACGGAGGAAGGCGATATTGGGAGAGAGTTTTTAGCGGTCGTCTGGGTATTTGCCCCCAGGCGGAAGCCTTTCAAGTGCCGGATCCGCAGGAAACCGCAGCGTTTGATACGCGATCCGCGGCCAGCTTACGGCCCGCCCGTTCAACACGCTTCTTTTCGCCAAAGTCTTGCACCCCGCCTCTCCGACCCTCGAATATCATCGATAGCTTACAACGTCGTCGCATCCAACCCTGCCGCGCCGCAACGGGCCATTTTCCCCGAACACTTTCCCATCGTCTTCTGTCGCCGTCTTGTTTGCTCATAATTATCCATCATCAATCACTCGGCACGTCCTCTCTTTCGGGGACTGCAGAATCTTACCTGGTTTCGCCTTTAGCCATCCTCACATCCTGGCGTTCCGAATACCTTCATGTGCCATCACGTGTCACAGTATCTTGGCCAACAAGAATCGCGCAATTCCGAAGTTCCTATTGTCGACAGCTCAGTTAACGGATATTATTGTTGAAAAACTCCTCTACGATATCTATTATTTTGCATATCGTCCACCGTTTCTGTTCCAGTTCACTTTTATTTCTAATTACGTTTGGGCAAATCGTTACTGACTAGAATATAACACTTTAAATTTCGATTGATGTTATTAAAAATTTGCTATCGCAGTAGCATACATTGGCTTTTACGTTGTTTTTGTTTTGTTTGTTATTTTCAGTGAGTTCCACCAGCGTCTAGGTATCAAAAACACGTGGGTAAATTTGAGTTGTACAGCCTTTTGCTCGCGGTATGAGATGCATCCGGCAGTGCTTCATAGCAACTGCAGGTAACAATTACGTAATTCCCTACACGATGCAAAATATTGGAATTGCAGGGAAGCTATGTAAGTCCCGTGGAGGAGGGTGATGGTGAGCGAAGTCCAAGTACAGAGACCAAATCCAATGAAGTATGAAAATAAGTTTGTAGAATAAAATCGCAGCAGAGCAGCGTACAGTGGTTAAGGCAATGCTTCTGAGGTCTGTCCCATTTGGTTAACACTTTCGCATTTACCAGAGGTCAGGAGCCCTCACGTAAATACAATTACAAAAATACAGTTAATAAGATCGCCCTCTTTCGGCTTGAGAAATGTAAATTCGATAACATTAAGAAAATCTTTATTTCTCTTGTGCAACACGTTATATTCACATACCATTAAGAGCCGATGAAACGTCAAAAGGTCTGAAATGTTTAAAACTTAAACGAGATTTAGACTTTTTATTATTCTCATCTCCGAAGAACTTCCAATTACGAGAACTCTTGAATATATTTTTGTAAAGGAACTGACGCCATTGATTGCGGTTTCCGAGACGTCAACTGCTATGGTCATTAGTCACATTTGTGCAGTGTACTTCATATTTCGTGTTGTTCCTCCTCCGCCGGATGATATGTGTGGTCGACCTACACATCGGGTTGCGGGGGTTTCCTCCTCCAGGTATCTCCCCGAGCAGAGCACCGTCCCCGCCGGGACAAGCTCTTAGCCCCTCACATGTGTAGTCTCCCAACATCATAGAAGAGGGAGGTAAGATCGCGCGCGGTCCGTGGCCTGCTTGCTAGGGTTCTGCACCGACATTATTCTGGTATGGTTTGGAGAAACGACGGAAAACTGTGGTTCATAGCTGCCAGCTGCTAGAATTCTCCTTCAGACAGCAGCTGAAATTGAGAATTCTCCTTCAGACAGCGGCTCTCTAGCTAGTGTCGAAAATCCGTCACAGTCGGGATACGAACTCTAGGACCTTCCGATTCGAGTCGCTACAAAAAGAGCGACAATGCTGACTCTGAACTCAATTCTAGCAGAAGAACGCGAGCAGCAATAGCATCTTCGCAATAGCAGCGATAGTATCATCGATTCCCCATAAACTGAAATACGTCACTCGAGTTGATCGCAGCCCATCCTCTTTCCCGGTATTTCCAACTGCCAATCACTCATCCTCCGCCATCGGCCAATGTTCATCTGCCGCCCATCTTTTCGTGCGTGTCGTGCCAATCCATCGTGGCGGCAGCGGCGGCCACTTCTCCATCCGGTCGGCCGCCTGGCCCCCACGCGCCCGGGTCCACGAGCGGCGCCTTCACCTGTCTCTTCCGAGATTTCCCAGCGGCCGCCGCCACCGCCGCGCGCGCGATCTCCGGCGTGCCCGCTTTCCCCTCTCTCTTCCCAGCTCGTCAAAGCAGGTGCTCCTCGCGGAGCGGTAGGTCATTCGCTCGGCCGCCTCCGCCGCGTCCTCCCCTGCCACCGCCATCGCCGCCATCGCCTCCGTTGCCGCCGCCACCGCCTTGCTGCCCACCAAGCGAATGTGACGGCCGTCAAGGCGTGTGGAGACTGACCGGTGCAGGATTAAGGCACTGGCTTTAAGGGATAGTGGCTCAGAGGTCTCGAGAAAAAAAGCCGAAAAATCGATCGTCTAGAAGATTCGAGATAACTTTGCTCCTTATGGCATTGGCATGACGTGAGGATAAATATGATGTAGCAATGATGAATTTTACGTATACGTTTATTATACGATTAAGGCCCCCAAAATAAATAATATGCAAATTCAGAAGATCAAACTAAAGAAGGAATGCTTCAAAACTGTGATTGATGACGTGCTACGTATGAATTTTTATTCTTATTAGACCGACCAAAATTATACGTAGCTCATAAATTATGTTTACTGTATTTTTTTCGTTCTTGTATTTTATACATACAATCAATAAGAAGGGAGTATGAAGATGTAGCATATAATGTGATATCCTTATTAGAAATATTGCGCCTTTACCTGTCATCATGAGAAACAGTTTCGAGGGTGTGTTTGTAATTGTTGCTTTTGTTTGCGGGTTTATTTTTTAAAAAAATATATTACCAGAGGCTCACAGAACTCTTAGTCCACGAATCTCGCCAACCATGAGGTTGATACAACACACGCATTATGCAATCCGACGCGGTCCCCCTCGACTCCCTTCTCTTACAGCCTTCCATCTCGTCTTCAACACAATGCTTTTGTTTCTACGCCTCAAGCAATTGCATGGCTGTCGTTTTATTTCCTCCGACACTCTAATATAGAGCGTAGAAAACGTAATTAAAATTAATTACTCTTCCTCCAGAGGTTAATACGGCCGCCGGATTTTTTTTGTCTCGTTTCGTTTCAACAGGCTTCTCAACTCAAATGCAATTTGCGCCGTCTCTTTGCTGTCCGGCATTATTTGAACATGTTTTGTATTGTGAACAACATTACATGCGCGTTGTCTGATACTTGCTGGGAGGCATTTCGAAGACGCATAGAAATGTTAATGTCGTTGAAGTAACGTTGTATGTGTAAAAATACTACCAGTGCTATGTTGACGAGAATAGAATTTCTTTAACAAAATGAGACCAATAAATGGAATGTTTATTGCGTTATTTTGTTACCATTGGAATTGTAAATTCGGCCCAAAATATCCATGTTAAGTAATCATAAATGTAAATACCGGGAACATTTGTCTCTCAAATAAATACTGGGAACTCCTGATTATCCGTTGGTCCGCGCCGCAGATCTACATTCCAGGTCACGTGTTCCGTGCGCGTCGGCCATTCGGTCATTCACTGCGTCAGCGCACTAATCCGTGGTCCGAAGTGTCTCCTCCGAGGTCCACATTACGTCTTCCGCCCAAGGCCGTTATGAATTATTCGGCAGGTCATTTCCGCGCCGGGCAGTCACGCAACGCAACGAAACGAGCGGCGCGGCACGGCACGGCGGGACCGGAGGTTAGGTTCGGTTCGGTTCGGTTCGACTCACGAGGCGGCGACGTCGTCTGAGCCTACATCCTATTCCAACCCACTCCCAGTGGGGTCGAAAGGAGCTACTCCTGGAAACTTTTTAATAACCTCTATTTTCTATGAGTTACTAAAAGTAAGGCGCATAGGAAAATCCGTATTATCGGAATAGACGACGCGCCAATGTCACAAAAAAAGACTATTAATTGCACATTAAAACATAATAATGTTTACACGATATAATTTATCGGAAATGCTGTTGGCTACCAAGAACAATTAATAATCTATAGCTTGGTAAATATGCGTTAATAAAATCATTAGTTTCACGATCGTATAAAAAATCGCGATATTTTTATTGATACTGTTTTAATTGAAGGTTTTGGGTGTATACCATGGTAATCGACAAGGGAAAGCTTTTGAGATGTAATTGTACAATATGTTTCAGGAGTTCAAATTCGTTACATAAAAACTACTATGAGGGAGCATTTAAGAGCCCAGTTGAACTATTTAATTGCCACACGGCATGGAAAACGCGTGGCAAGAGCGAAAAATTAAAGTTGTATATTCAAGCCAGTCATCAGTCAAATGCTGGACTTTTTCCGAATACATGTATCAATTAGCAATAATTGCTAGTAAACGTGAATGGAGATTATAAATAATTGTTTGTAAATAGTTAAGAGACGAATTGTATTGTTGCTCTACAAAAACGACGTTTAATAATAAATTTAGATAACTTAGATAAAAGCTGACAGTAACATGATTTGTGTAGCGTAGGTCCTAGTCAGCATTTCTGGTTGCCAAACATTTCGCAGCAGTTTTCTTATCAATGCCCCTCAGACTACACGGTGAGGAATGTTAAGTTTAATATCATCTGAATCCACAAAAAATGTTTATGTGTTGAATAAAACAAAAGGTACTTCGACCATATAACTTCAATAACTTTGAAAAGCATATGCCTGCGCAAGTTTTTTCCAAAAAGCCGGTACTAATTTGGAAAATTAGGCCGGTAAGGGCCAAATGTTTTCTTGTCTTGAGGAACATATTTTACTTTCATTGAAATAATTTTGTGGAGGTTCTTCAACGTGGTCGATCTTAACACAGAGTATCACCCCCCCTCCAAAAAAATCATCACAACTTACTCCCGAAGCACTGAATTCCTTCTGCTCCTCCACGCCACCGTTCGCATCGCGACGCCATCTACCCCGTCGTAATCAGCCGCTCACTCTCCTTCGCTGCCTCATACAATGCCCGCCTTGCCCCGTGTTCCCTTTCCTCTTCACTCTTTGCGCCGAAGCTTCCCTTGTTGCCTTTTCCCTCTGCCCGATATGTATACTTTTGAGCTTAATGTAGTCACACCGGAGGCTCTGTTCCATGAACAGTAAAGTTTCTTGAAGTTGTATCAGGAGAAACCTGTCAGGTGGGGCAATCCATCCTGCTTCTGCCCGTACGTGACGAGGCGGGGAAACCGGTGCGAGTAGGCAGTAGACACTAGGAAACACTCCGCCCTGAGTTACAGTCGAGTATACCACCTGCGGAGAGCAATAGGCAAGCAACACCACCGCGCATTAACTATTGTTAATGTCAGTGTAAACCAGTTTCCAAATTCTCCTCGCTCGCGGAAGTGACCTTCATCTATTCTCAGCTCGCCAACCTACGCCCAGGATTTTGTGCTAATTTTATAAACGCATTGCATCTTCGTTACATGTTTCTTCGTTGCAATGTATTCTTTATGTATCGAGAAAATGCAATTCACGGCTAGTATGCAATATTCATGTTGGCAGCTGGATAGCATTGCATCACAACCCCACTGTTGCCATTACTTGCGAGATGCATCGTAACTTGATCCGGTTATATTCAGCGGAAGCAAACGCGGATCATGCCTGAAAAACGACGCTGCAAAATCATTTCGAATGTGATGGAGCGTACCCTGAATACGAAATAGAAAATGCGTGTTGCTTTGAACCGCTTGCTACACTTCCTCAGGCGCGCCGCCTACGTCCGCCGCCTTCCGTGGCCCCAGCCGTCCCCCTCCTCGCCCTTCCCATCGAGCCCCCTTCCCCGTTCCCCCCATTCGCTGGGCCGCCCCCGCGGGCGCGCGGCGGCGCTCCGACAGCCGTGTGGCAACCGTCCGAACGGGACCGCGCGCGCGCACGAATCTTACTCCGAAGCAACGCGCGCGGGGCCCTCGGAACTGGAGCAAGGTTGATGACTGTCCGTATCAAGGACAAGACAAGATCCGTCTAATCGACTTTTAACGTGCATACACTTTCCCGCCGCCCCCCTCCAGCCGCCGCCCGCGCCTCGCCGTGCCACGCCGCGCCACGCCGCGGGTGCTGACGAGCTCGCCAGATAACCCGAGGGGTCCGCGTCCCTCGGAGGGAACCACTCAACCCGACCCTCATCTCTCTTCTTGGCGTCAGCGGCGGTGCCGGTGGCGGTGGCGGGGATGGTGACGCTGCCAGTAGTTGCGGCAGAGCTCGCGCTGCAGCGGCCGCACGGGGAGTTGATACGGGGTGGTGGCGGCAGATCAGAGTTTAGGGTATGTCAAAGGAGGCAGTAGCAGGGGATGTAGCAGAATATACAACACCATTTTTAAAGAACCCACTCATAAGAGGCCGACCCGATTTGCAATTCATAAATTAGGAGCATTTTCCACTTGCATGTATGCGATCGGCTAATATGGGTTGCCGACCTATATATATATATATATATATATATATATATATATATATATATATATATATATTTATACACATATATATATATATATAAATACATACATGTATATAATTATTTTTTTCGGAAAGAGCTAACAGTTCGAATGATAAATGTTCCCACTCAGTGGGTAAGAAGGATTCGCTTCCGGAGAAATACCGTCCTAAACGAACCGTGTTTGTTTTACGAGAGAATTTCGAATATTTGTTTAATCAGTTACATGAATTAATGGCGAATGATTCGAGAATTAGTTAGACTCACTATACTGTATAATACTAACAACTATATTGCATATTGTCTTATGACTTCGATTATTATTTATGTTAATCCTCATAATCATAATTCAGATGTACTAATAAAGAGTATAAATTAGTTACAATGTATAATAAAGGTGATGACTAGACATCGGATGTTTAGGCACTAAAAAATCGTCTTTTAGGCGCCTAAAAAGGCACTGAAAAAGTCAAGAATAAGTCACTGTCAAAAGTTACATGTACAATAAAATGGAAAAATTGTAATTTTTGTCTATATTATTTTGTAAACTTAAATGCACAAAACCAGTTCGTATATTTTAATGTAAAACTAGATTTACATATTTACAACTCTTCTACATTTTATTCTGAACAGTTTCCATTAACCAGTAATATTTACATATTACCAGTAACTTTTCAAGGAGCACAATTTCAAGTTTGCGACGACTGGGAGACAAAATCAGTTTGAATGCGGAGAAGGATATCTGAACAATGTGACTGGCATATAATTTAGCAGTCCAACACTAGCAACACTGAAACATTCTGGGAATTTATATTTATTTCCACTTAATATTTCGGTTCCCTCGGTGTATTGTCAATCGTCCATGTTCTCAGATCATGGCTGGCATTTATGAAATGGGAAATGGAGAAAAATCAGTTGATATACTTTCAGGAATGCTCTCGTAATTTTAAATTTTAATACAAGAATTGAAGGTTTCGTAATGAATGGTCACGTTGGACCATCGCCGATTTTCCGATATCTTAGCATTGTATATAAATATAATAAATAAAAGGCAAAAAAAGGCATAAAAAAGGTATTTATGCAAAAAATAGGCATTTATGCCAAAATAAGCATTATAACACTTCGTTATGTCATCATTTGTCATGATTCGTGGACATGTATTATCAGCCTTTAAATAAGTTCTCTAGAAAAAAGTAAGCATTTCCCTAAACGTCCGATGCCTAGTGATGACAGAGAGGAGCAGCGTGAGAAGTGGCACCAGGGTGATAACAGGATCAGGGGCGCCGAGGGCAAGGAAGGCAGCGGCAGCCAGCGGCCGCTAGCTTACGACGACAGGAAGTGTGCGTCGCGCCGCGCCGGCGGGGCTGCTGCTCGCAGGAGCAGAACGAAGCGCCGTCGCGCCGCGCGGGGCAACGCCGGAGGAGACGCGGACGCCGACTCTGCCGTCGACGTGGTAGGGATGCGATGCTGATGATTCCAAAACATCGATGTTCTTATAAAAGCATCGATGTATTGAACATGGATTTTTACGCCGATGAGGAGCAGAACGAAGCGCCGCCGCTGCGTTGCCCTGGGCAACCGACGCCGGTGCCGACGCAAACGCCGACACTGCCGTCGACGTGGTAGGGTTGCGATGTTGATTTATAAAAACATCCATGTTTTGCATACAAGTATCGATGTCTTTAACATCGATTTTTTAAGCCGATGTTTTCTTAACATATTTTTACGTGGTCGAAATTTTTAAAATGAAAAATGTCTATCATAACAAAGTTCTATAATAATTTCCAGATATCTATAATTTGAATATTCTTTAGATAAGTGTCGAAGGGTGAAAAATAAAAAAAATCGAGTTTTCGTCAATAAAGAATCCTATATAATTTTTTTCATTATTGAATCAGTTAATCCAAGTTTTTTGACATTTCGATTTTTTATTTTGTCAGTTAAACCTCCGTTAAAAATTAATAAACGATGACACTTTTGAATTAAATCTTCGTGTGGACTTCATTGGTCACTTATCCAGTTCTAAAATCATCGATGTTTAATTACATCGATGGTTTTGGGTCGATGTTTTTTTTCGAGCATCGATGTTTAGAAACATCTATATTTTCTTGGCGATGTCGCATCCCTTCGAGGTGGACGTGTTCGGCGGCGTCGGCACCGGTCCCTGCCGCGGACTTCGTGACAGTTACGAGTGACTCGTAAGCGGCTAAAATGGCAGAAACCAACGAGCTATTCGCTGTAATTATATTGTAATTTGTTTTCTCAATTTGAAGCGATGCGACTGGAGCCATCCGACCCGTTCTCCACAGGTATAACAGCTTCATTTAAACTTCGGGGACGATGCGTCTTGTGAATTTTAATGACTGACTTCTTTATAGATTTCTCTCGCAAACAATAAATCTAAAATATTAGTGTGAATTTATTTACTCTTCGGAGTAATTTTTCACTAAGAATTTCCCTAATCCAAAAACTTTTCTACATCCCGTGAAAGATTATTCTTGCACATTCCTCGACTGAATGACGAAGTACGAAATAAGGATGCCTAAATATAAGGAAAGAGTAGCAATAGTGACATGTGCATAGGTTTATATTTCAAGTTTTTATTTTCGATTTCAGCTAGTCAAACAACTGTTTAATTTGCTGAAACTTTAAAGATAAGTAAAGGGCTATCATTACTGCCATCATGTAATAAGTTAGTCGACTCGCCTTTTTTTTCGTCCATTCAACAACACTCTCCGAACATTCCTTACTATGCTTTATGTGCACACGTGGATTGCTTTGGAAGGTTGTCTCCGACAACGTGCAGAGGAGGCTTCCTCTCTTAATGGATACTACTCATAGCGTACGTCGTTTCCTCCTAAGGTAGAGTGTCCAATAGTGTACGGTGACAGAAGCCATGAATGACCCACCCAAATCTCCCAAAAATGGATTGTAGACTTACGGAAGGTAGTTAGCTAAGCTGTACTAACATGCATAATTTACTTACGATACACTCTGTAACACATGCTAATTGTGTGTGTAACTTTGCAAATTAAACATTGTACGTAACTTCGTGTCAAAAACTGTGAGCCACACTCCCCGCAACGCCCAGCCTGTGAGCCGAGGTGTGGCTTTGCTTGTCCCCTCTCTCTCTTTCGCGGAAGCATACTACATCGCAACTTGGCATCTTCAGAAGTGTAATTTTTAAGAATATTTTACCCTTTTTACTTGTTCCAGGTGTCATCTAACGCCTCCTAATAGGAAGATTCACGGTTGTAATTTGTAGCAACGTTATTTATTCTTTATCTCGCTTTCTGAATCGTCAACACTTCGCGCCTTATCGTCTGTAAATTAGTACTCCACATAAGTTCAGAACGAACGTGTAAACTACACATGGTTAATGTGCCCACGGAAGCGTGAAGAATCTTATCAGTTTCCTGCCCAGAGAGCGGAACACTGCTTACATTCGCTCATGTTTCAACAGTTGGAAAATCCGTAGTAGTCAAAACGAGTTAGTCCATGCGATGCCGTCATGCGACACAATTTTCCAAGTGTCAGCGTTTAAAGTGAATTATTCAACAAGACTTTAAAGTCTACGTAATTTAATTCATATCTGTTGCTGGCTGTCTCTGCTGACTTTTGCAAGACGAACGTACACTCTTCTACATTTGACCGCGCTGTCATAAAGAGAAAGAGGGACGGGGAGACTCACTTCGAGGCGGGAGTTACAACATTCTTATGGCGCGCCTGACGTGGACGGAGTTCCTAGACTGGGTCATAAATCTGTGTAGACGACGGTCCTGTCTGCCATCAGAAAATTGTCTGTTCAACAGCTTTCGGCTCGCTATTCTTCACAACGGAAAAGCGTATCCACGTGCGTGATTTGAGTGCTTGTTTCCTAACCGAAAGTGTCACTTGTCAACTCACTGATCTTACGTCGATTTCGAGGAGAACCATTATTTGCCTTCCGAGATTGTCCTAAACAACAACTGTTGCCTAATGTGGCATACCGAATTAAGTAAATATAGTATTCTTTAGTTGATATACTGATGGGGAGAAATATTCGTTCATTAAAATCATATTATGGATTTCATCTATCTTGTGAATGGTGCTAGTGTAGGGTATCCATTATGAATGGTATACTCCTAGTGTCTAGAAAAGTATTCAAGTAGCAAGCACTTGTACGAATCCTACATTGTCCATAAGAATTGTAATGGAATCGCTAATTAATACAAATTTATAGGAAGAAGTGAATTTAACCACTGTAAAAATTATATATTCCGTGTTCAGTTCGTTAGGTCAATTATTACACGTTTCATTAAAATGACTAACATTTTTCAGTGTACATAAATACCATTTAGGCGACCATGAGTTCCTTCATTTAGAGTTGAAGTAGATTGCTTCTCTGGATGAGCGGTGCATTGCGTAGAGTCGTATATTCGATTCTACTTCTTGCTCCATCCACGTACGCACCCTAAACGTCTGTGAGAGGTCACCGGCGCGGCGCTTGCGAAGTCCGCAATGGGCGCCCGTTCTTTACGCAAGAGGAGCGCGAGAACAAGGATAAGGTGAACGTTGGTAACGTTGGCTCCAGCCCTACCGAAGCGAATCCTGCCATCAATCCAGGTCAGCGACCGGCAGATGCCATGGGGCCGCAGGCAGCCCGGGCGCCACCAGGCTCGCGATTCCGGAAGCGCGTGTGGGGCCCGCACCGCCACGCCCCTGCCCAGCCCCCTCCCGCCCCCTTTTCCCGGTGGCCCCACCGCCACCGCTGCCGCCACCTCCCAGCGCACGTCCCATCCCCGGTGGCCTCAATAGGGAATATAGGACGCCGTGTAACTTGAGTTCCGACCGCCCACTCACTTCCCGCCCACTCGGTCGCCGGAGGTCGCGCGGCCACGTTCGCGTGTACCACTTGAAGGCGCCGCCGCCGTCACCGCAACAGTCGCGAAGGCAACACATGAATGAAAACGCATACCTACGCCTGGGTTTTGAAACAAGGTTTAAATACTTGCTTTATCTCATTTCCCAACGCTCAACCTGCACTAAGATTTATGGCTATCGGGCGTCTGTTACAAAACCCGAAACATGCAAGCGTCTGGTAGCGCACACGGCGAGTGTGGTGGCGACGGAGGTGGTTGTGGCTGCGGTGAAGGCAGTTGGGACGGCGGCGGCAGTCATCGTCCTCTTCGACTTGGCCACAGGCACAGGGGCACTCATAAGCACGCACGGACCAGTGGCGTAGTTAGGTGGGGGTCAATAATGGCGGGTGCTGCAAGCGGTATTTATTAAGGGTAGCGTCAAACACACACACACACACACACACACACACAAGACAATCAATCTTCCTGTAATGACCTGAAGAACAACCCACAACCCCTCACGTGTGTATGGACAGTACATATGGAGGTTTCTCCTAAGGTTTTGATAAAAAAAGAAAGCGTTTTATCTGCCGCCCCCATTTGACTCTATTTTACTTGTTTCCTAATATATATTGTGGCTCACCCCCTCCCACTCTCCCATCGCCACCACGGGACCTCTTGGATGCACTTTATTTTCAGGAGTCACTACTCCAAAAGGCGTTCGCGATGACCCGCTGAAATCACACATGCCCGCTCACAGCTTCACACGTACGCACGCGCGCGTCGCCGTGCTCAACCGTTTGACGCCACATTGCCTTACGCGTAGATTAGATCTCTAAATCGCGCTTTCCCGCCACTAGATGACGCAATGAAATAGTGTAATTGCCCACTGCAGCGGTTTCTAAAGACATACCAGAACCCACACGCGCTTTCTGGTCCACCGGAGCTCTGCTCCTCTACTTTTCTGGTATCTTGAAGGCCTTACCACATCCACTCAATAGTAACTTTAATGCAAAGCCTTGGAAATAACTCCTCCCAATTTATCTTAAACGGCTAATTAAAAGTGGTCGGCGTGACTCATAGGCATGGTGAAATATTTATAGGGTGGCTAAATCGAAATAAAAACAAGGAAAGAAGTCGTTTGACTACAGCCACATGAAATGTTACGCTTGTATTGAGCTAATAACAGCAGTTTCGTTAAGGAATGGAATTTATTGCTAGAAATATATTAAAACTTTTAATATGATCCATGTTAGCTTCTTTCCCTGATTCAGCGGATACACTCATAAACAATTATCAAATAAAGTGAACATAGCTCGTTAGACTAAAAACAATTTATCGGCGCCCACTTAGGTAATAGTAACTTTTCCCAGCGTCTATCTTATTCGTGTGATACGTTTTTACCCTAAAACATTTGAAGATCGCATTGCGTTTTAACTCGCTTGCAAATTGCTTCGTTAATCTCCACGTGTGTCGTGACAAATATTTCGTGTTTTCAAGATTTTCTCATAAAATATCTCGAGCCTTGAAACACGATGAGAAATTTGATGACTTTCTCGTGGCCTCACTATGATTTCGAAAATCCAGCATACATTAATTCAACTGCGTAACGTCCTTCTTCTAATGATGCTCTCGCTATTTTAGTGAATATCGGTTCTCCGGAAGTAGTTTATTTCTACATGAGAATGTATAATACGATTCTTTTACTTTTTCGTCAACAGCGAAGTTTGAGAAAGCCTTCCAAACTTAATCACGGTTTACGTAATAGCACACTGCATATTGGCGTTTTCAGTTACGTTGGTCGTACACTGTATTCTGTTTCGTGTTGCTTCCCAGCTCTAAGCAAAAGATATAGCAGGTCGGTGGAACGCGTTCATCCACACACCGTACGCCTTTCTGGTCTGCGTGCCCTGCCTCGACGTTCCTAACCTATGTCCCACGTGCGCCTGACCCGCCTCTTCATGTATTTTATAGGCGTTTAGTGTCCGGGCGAAACGAGTAATTTGTAGGGCCTCGCGCCAGAGTGTGTACTTGGCTGAGAGGTTTGTCCATTTGTCGATTATGGGCGAAGCAATTGGAGGAAGTTAAACAAGTTCGGGAACGAAGCCTCTCTCCCTGCTTACCAATAGTACGCCAGGCTTCAGCACAGTAAAACAAACGACGCGACTAAGCAGAAGGGACAGAGAAGACGAAAACGAAAACAAATGCCCTGGAAAGACGGCTTACAACAGCAGTGTTGACACTGATTTCCAAGATGAATTAAAACTAACCTATCCACGATATGAGTTATGTGCCCAGTCTTTCTCGTCAACAAAAACAAGAAGCATCTGGAAGCGAAGCTTGCCGGAACAAGCACCACTTTTATACTCTTACACGTCGGCTCCTGTCCTGACGCTTTTATTGCCGTCGGCGCGTCTTTTTTATCCCTTCGGGCAGAGGCCGAAAGCCCTCGAACCCCTTTCCCCCGCGCCCCCGCCCCAGAACCTTCCGGTCGGCCACGTACGAGGCAGGAGTAATGGCCTTCACAGGATGAGGGTAAAAAGGCCACTTTTGTAGCGAGAGATTTTCTGTTGACTTTGACCCTTATAAAACGCGGCGGCAAGCCACTCGCCTGCCCGGTCGGAATCTCGATGGAGGGGGTCCGGGGGACGGGAGCGGGAACGACCGGGGAGGCGGCGGCGGCGGCGGCGGCGGCGGCGGCGAAAGCGGTGGTGGTGGTGATGGTGATGAGGGAAGTGGAGACCGAAGGGCGGTAATTGAAACTCAAGGGAGCGTGCTGCTCCCGCGGCGTGCCACTAACACGGGCCTATTCATACGCCGCGCGGGGGAAGTTTTTGCCGCGGTGGCGCGGAGATACCCGCGGCCGGCGGCGGGGAGGGGAGGGAGTTCTTAAGAGCGCCACCGCCGCTGCGCCACCTGCAAAGAAAGGCGCTGCGCGCCGCCTCTGCCGTCGCCGTTGCAAGTGCGCGCCGCTCTGCACGCACTTTATCGCCACTTGAACGCGGACCGCAGTTCCTGTCGCCGGACGGCAGTTTTTCGCGCGACCTCACAGAGTAAGGGCGGCCGATACAAAGAGGTGTCACTCAGGAATGAGAGACTGATTGGTACATTACTACTCTCTTAAAGGATGAAAAAAGCGTTTTAATCCGCCTTGCATTTGCAAAAATATGCAATCAAAATGTGTTTCTATCAATCAAAAATAATTTACGTAAACAATCGTAAGTGTTAAAGAACGAATAGATTCCAAATATCAGTATCGCACAAGAAAAGTGATACGTCTGAAAAATTGTCATTTTGTGAAGAATTGGAGTGACGTTTATTTTTTGGCCAAAGACAGTGTTTAACTGAATATACAGGATGTCTTGTGACTAACCTTAGAGTGCTTTCACCTGTAAAATTATGACGGATTTTGAGTTGTGCCATTTTTTTGTGCGCTGTCGATACGAGTCAGTCGTGCGACAATAAAAATGGGGACAAATCATTTTTCACCTCTCATGGTTTACGTTACTACATCCATTAATTCTAGTATATGTGAGGATGTATAAATTTGAAGATGACTGTATTCTTTCTTATCCAAGGCATGCGGTCATCAATCTCTATTCATTTA
Source organism: Teleogryllus occipitalis (assembly GCA_011170035.1). NCBI lineage: Eukaryota > Metazoa > Arthropoda > Insecta > Orthoptera > Gryllidae > Teleogryllus > Teleogryllus occipitalis. The sequence continues at coordinate 138,426 of BLKR01014777.1, read as the reverse complement.
CTTCACATTGTCCTACTTGAAAACCCAGCGAACTTGGCTGTGTAAGCTTATCGAGATCTAAGACGTGCTAACGGAAGTTTTGCCGAATGACGCATAGCCATTGAAACGGCTGCAGATTCGTTTGCTCCTCTTGACTACATTTCGCTGTCTATCGTGTTTCGGACGCTCCCGAATTGTTCTCATGGTGCTGTGCTGAGTCAACATAAAATCGAATCGCCTCGATCACAATCGTAGGGATGACACGGAATATAGTATAACATTAACGAGGAAGCCGAACCGCCTTCCATTTGGTTGGGACAAAATAATTGTCATTAGTCACTGTCGAAAATACTGAACGAAGTGTCATTACTCATTAGTGAACTGTTATTACACACAATTTCCACATTTTATATTCGATATCTACATATCTACAAGGTTATGGAACGTGCCAAAACAATTTTATTTCATTCTCATGTATGCAATCATTCTGCATTTTTAAATTGCACTTAGACATATTTCGGTGTACGTGAATTGTTAATGTAAGTTCTGAAGTCGACTGTATGGTCCACACTCCTCTGTAAAGTTTCCAGAAGAATGTGAGACCCTAACCGGAGAGGATTTCCTCGGCGAAATTTCATCTCCGACTAAAAGTGTAACCGATATTTTCACAAAGAAACCTCACTTAAGAGTTGCTTGAGCTCTAGTCTGTCGCCTATTAGTGTCAGCCTGTCACTAGTACTGCAATCCACTAAACGCAGAGCGAGAGCAGTAGTAATCCACAGAGATAGGTGGTTTCTCCCGTGCGCTCTTCATGGTTAGAGAGAAGAGGGATAAAATCTAAGCGAACATGTAAAATGGCATGCTGGATTGCAGCAAATGGAGTTGTTTCGTCCCAAGGGGTTTGGAGAGTCGCTAACACGTCATTACCTAGGCACGGCAGTCCTACGCAGTTATTGTGAAAGAGGCAAATGTAGTTCACCTTGTAATTATAAATATGTCGAGATTATGTTGTAAGTGACGAGAATCGGAACATCAGGATTAGATGCTTCCATCTGTGTATCCTATGCATTTCCACTTAATTTTGTAACATTTTTGGGTATCATTTTTGTGTAGATTTTATTTAATTTGTCGCTGAATACTTGTGTATCATAATTCCCCCGAAAAAGCCCTTCCGAAAAAAGAATGCTTGTCTGTAGCAACTATATAATCTACTCTTATGTGTGGCTCTTAGGTGATAATTAACACATTACAGAAGCCTATGATTAGAGCCCGGAAGTTTGGCAAAATGCCTTTGTATTATTGTTACGCTCTTAAGACTTTTGACAACAGGAATCACTTAATTATACTTCTGAAGTTGTTTTAGTAGATTTCCATTTTGTCATATTTTAGCTTCTGATGCCTATTTTTTGGCATGTTGCCTTATTGTGCCTTTTTCGTCGTTTTCCCTTTTCCCCCTCCTGCCACCTATATCAAGTTGGAATTTATTTATTTATTTATTTATTTTACGTCAAAAAACAGTTAAAACTGCGTATGACGTGCTATGGGGAAAAGTGAATTGTGTGCACATTTTCAAAATTCTGTGATCCCTACACTAAGTCATATACTACTTAAATTTTGAGAAAAAAAAACAACAAAAAAACCCTCCCATGTAATAAAATCTATTTTCAAGGATAAATAAGCAATAAATTTTGGCTCTTATCCATGTCCTTCGGAATAATACTTCCTGCTGCGACAACATGGAAACGATAATTCGAATAATTGTATTTCCCACTGAATTCTAGAAGACGTGCACAGGAAATGAAGTTACATTTATGTCCAGAAGCAAAACAAGGGGCCATCTCAGCATTTGCTCAATGGATCAGGGAAACTGGACGAAAAACCTGATCGAGAATTGATCTTGTACTTGATCTTGAGAATTGATCTTGATCTTGAGAATTGATCGAATCTTGTACAAGCCTGGACAACATGGTCGTGTATTGACTTTCAGTAGACGCGGATGCTCCAGTGTCAAGTTGTATTAAAAATCTAAAAGGGAAAGGAAGATGATATTAGTGGAGATTTGTGGTATTTTTCATTGATGTTAACAGATTTGTTCGCTCACGAGGAAATCGTTCTGTTTGAGTATGGCCTCAGATCCCTTTTGAGGACAGAGCTTTGTATCTGAAATCTATAATTCCGTTTTCAATGATAGCATTTCAAGATTCCAAAGAGAGTCCACAATAAGATTTCGTAGATACAGTGTTACCAGTAAAATAAATTCTTAATCGTCTTACTGGATAGTCACATGCAATCAAGATTACCAAGAGAAGATGTTTCCATATACGTGGTAATGTAAATTTTAGAATAAAAAGGTGAATCATTTTAACTATTATTTTTTTACAATAATTACTTTTAAATAATGATTTTTCAATTTTGCCGGCGTTTTACACCTTTACTTTAGCCACAATAAATGCCTTTTTTGAGTGCTTATTTTAGAGAAAATAAATGCCATTTTGCCTGCCTATTTCAGGTAAAATAAATACCTGAACTTCCGGACTCTACCTATTATATATCTCAACGCATCCCCTGCGAGCGTGGGTCACTTTGACACGATGAGGTACGTATGATGAAAATACGATGAGTATACGATGATGATGATGAGACGAAGTACGTATAAAACGTAATGAAAAAGTTAGTAAAATGACAAAATAGCGTATACGCATATATAAAAGGACGTAAGTACGTAAATATGTGAAAAGGGTATAATTGTATATAATATTAACATGAAGGCTTCATCAAAACTTCAATTAATGTTCTTGTTCGAAATCGTAAACCTTTCACCAACCTTACCTATTGATTCTATTGATCTCCGTGGAGAATGGCTTAGGACTACACCAAACTTTAGAAGGTGACATGTGTATATTTGAAGAAGATATGTATTGCTGTTGTTTTTATAAAATCGTTCTATAAAAATCTAATACCTGTATCTTAGGTTAGTTGAATCTCTTTAAAAGTTGCTTATAAAATTTAATGTAGTAGTACATTCATTGAACGCTTATGTTTGACAGTCGAACTCGTCATTTTTGATGCCATGAATAAGATTACACGTGAACCAAGGATTTCTCACTAGGATTTTTAATTTTCAATTATGACAACCAGTATACAATGCAACGCAGACCGCCTGTGTTATGAATCATTGCGGTCGACCTCTCAACATTTTAAAAGCAGAGGTTATTGGGCCAATTGAATGAGAAACCTATCCTATGAAATGTAATGGCTTTAAGATTTTCCGATCGACAATCTGTGTCGATTCCACAGGTCATGAGTCAGAAAGCCTGCCCGCGATTCTCTGAACACAACCGGAAATGGAGCAGGTAGTGTCATAAAAACGTCAACCCTCACCTTTACGTGGGCGACCCCACGCTTTGTCCTCCTGCGCATAGCAGCCTGCTGAGGGCACTGGCACTGGCAGTAGCAAGAGAGCTCTTTTGGCAAGTAGCTATTATTGAGAGACCCATGTTCCTTTTGGGTACTTCCGCCGAGTTCCGCGGAGGCCTTCACTCCAGGTACTTCGCAGCGAGCGGTCTAAGTAATAAACTCCGTTCTATTCCCTTGCTCGCACTCCGAAAAGCACATACTGTGGCGGCAATGGAACAACTCTAAGAGTACCAACATTTCGGAGATAATATCTTTTCCTGTATTTTCCAAGCGGGCAAGGAACGATTCATTTCATATGTTCGGTATGTTAGTGTATATTGTCAGTTTCTTTTTCCTTCTCAGAATATGGTTCTTCGTGATACTCGACTGTCTGGGAATAATCTTGGGTGGGATCCAGTTAAATCATTACCATTTGTGAACACCAGAAAAATTGAACTAACTTTAATTACCTTATTTAAACAATAAATGTAAATGAATAAGAGTACGTGAGAAGCTTTTTTTGAATCAGAGTTATATGTATTTTCTTAATGATGAGCGTAATACTTAAGGACTGGATTTATACGCATTAAAAATATTTGAAATATGTACGCATCGACGCAATAAAACTTCGAACGTATGCACTAAAATATGCCTTAAAAAGTACCTATATTAAACCATCATATTCATGCAAAATATGAATAATAATAATAATAACAACAACAACAATTAGCAATTTACAGAAATAAGATGCTTATTAATAAAATAAGCCAAATACCCAAAACAAGCATAATAAAATTATATTTAAATAATTGGGAATGTGTTGTTTCGTACACGTACCAAGTAAGAGTAATTTTGTAATACACGGCGGAAAATATGCATTTGTAAATCCCGTCCCTAGTAATAAAAAATTGCGATGACGCCAAGAAATCGCACCGTGCGGCTGAAGCCTTCCTTAGCAATGGAATTTCCACGTTCATTATAAGGATCCATTCTTTAGACAAAATACCTCGTCATTAAATGGCAATATCGTTAAAAGGCCTTCTGCATTTAAATCGTTGTTAAGTGATTGTTATCATGATGAACAGTAAAACGTTTTCGTACCCTGTTTTTCCGGTTATTGTTGTCGTTGAAAAGGCCCAGAAGGTCGATTTTTTTCCCAATTTTGCAAATATCCTCGCAATTTCCTTCTGAAAAGAACAATGGTTCTAATTCCAGAAAGTGAGCGTATTGTGGACACAAAAACATCAACAATACACGAACTAAGCTGTAGAATGTACACAACTCCGTCGGTTCACAAGAAACGTTACACATTTAAAAAGTGTCGTTTGATAGAACAAAAATTCCAATATGAGTAGATACATGTATTTCGCGGCCAAAAACAAAATATTTTCTCATTGTATCCGCAATCTTGTGAACAAAAAGATCTCGCCCTTACTGCGTAAGCTCAGAAAGTATTGTAATCTTGCTCAGGAAAACTGCGAATTTTCGACAGAAAACTCTTATTCCCATTACGTTCCGGTTACGAAAAAGTGGATAAAGTTTGTTCCTATGTATAGTAAGTTACTTCCTCTAACATGTTGTGTAGTCCGAATCCAAGTTTCGTGGATTCTTGATACCGAAAAATAGATCGAAGGCTAAACGACTGTCAATGTCTTTGCCTCTGTGATCGACGCTAGCGCCAAAAGAGTTCAGCGGATTTTTTTTAAGATCGTTATTCCTTGATCGATTTAAAAGAATTCGAGGCCCTCTGAGTTTGAAACGGATATTTTAATTTGGGGGGGGGTACTTTACATGAAGACTCGCCATTTTAAAAATTTTTTATAAAATGATTTTAATTTTTTTTTATCAAACTTTGTCGCGTAAAGGACAGTTCAGTTTAGTTCAGTTCAGTTCAGTTCTCAGTCTCAGTCACAGTTCTCAGTCACAGTGCAGGTCTCATTTTCGTTGAAATCCTTCATTTTTTGTAAATTGTAAAAGTTGAAACTTTTTTTCAGCATCTTTCTACACGTTCAAAATTGAAGATAGTTTTTTAAAATGAAATCTATCTTTTAAAGACATATCTTAAAATGAGGTCATTAACAATATTTCAAAAATTTGAGTAGTTTTTCCGTAATTTTGCATGAATCAGGCAATTTTTAAACATTTTTTCTCAAAAACGGTTCCAAATATTCAAGCCAAACAGTTGTATAACTGTTTGTTCAAGTCAAACATTTGTATCACTTCTTTGAACTAATTTAATTATTAAATAATTGTCTTAAATAAAATCTGTTCTAAAAAATCAGATCTTTAAAAAATGTCATGAAGTTAAAATAATACTAGTAGTTTTCACGTAAGGTCTGCTTGAAGTTAATGCAAATTATATAAAAAATAATAATTCTCAAAAGCTCCAAATTTTTTCTTCAATTTTCTTCCACGAATAGGACAAGCGACGCTGAACAGAAAGGCGCAAGTATCATTTTCGTTGAACTCTCTGAATTTCCGAAAATTGAAAATTTAGAAATAATGCTAGAAAGTATGTGCTGTTGTAACACCACTAGTTATTGGACAACATATTCTACTTTTTCTTCCGATAGCTAAAAAAATGCTGTTTCTGTGATGTGTTACTATTCTTGAGCACCAGTGCCGTGTAAACGAACGCCATTGAAGAATGTTGCAATACTCGTGTGTTATCCTGTATCCCCCCTCCCCCCGTGTTCACAAACCCATCCGGTTTGAAGCCTCCATTCACAAGTCGCGGAGATCTCTTGTCGATCAGAGCCGGCGGCCCATCGAGTCTTTTGCTTTCGCGTCGGCATCAACGCCCCACATACTGCGACGTCGCCGTCGACGCCGTCGCTGGCGCTGCGGAGGCACTAACGAGCGTCGCGACGTCGAGCGCGGAAGAGCGACGCGCAGCCGTGCGCGTGCGGGAACGCCGCGATGCCCGTCGCCGCCGCCGGCGCCCCCTGTCGCCCGCGTCGCCGCCTCGTCAAGGCCGGGGAACGTGCCGCAGGAGGAGGCATCGGTATTTTAATTGCTGACGGCGTCGCCAGGTGTCTGGCGGTCGTTTCCACGTGGACTAACGAGCGATGTGCGAAAATAATTACCATTTAATAGCGGCATTGTATCTCGGAGGCGGGGGCCGAGCCCGGGGCCGGGGCCGGGGCCGGCCGCGGGACCCGGGCCGAGGCCACCGCCGGCGACCCCCGCATGGTGACAGGGGCCACGGGGCCGTGCCGTGCCTTGCCGTGTCGTGGAGCCGAATGTCAACCATTTACGCACAGCGCCTCCAGCGGAGAGAAGACGTGCTTTTTTTTGTTCGTTTTGCTCGGCGCGCCGGTCAACCGCTGCTGGCAGCTACTGCAGCAGCCGTGACCGGCGTTTCGGTCACTTGCTCTGTTGCTTACTCGCTCACTAGCTGCACGCTTCTGCAGTGATCGCCCTCTTCCTGGCGAACTCGTTCACTACCAATTTACCAGTTCATTATAATGCTATCTAATGCACTCACGTTATCAGTTGTTCATCTCGTAAATTACCGCTCTGTTTTTCATTGTGTAATGATATTCCTCGTCTCCTTAACGGCCGATCACTCTAATCAGTCAACCGGCAAAATTCCCTTTTCCAGTTTCGTTTCTCCCTCTCGTTGACCTCGTACATTCGTTCATTCGACTCACCCAAAAAATTGAGCTCGTTCAACTCACCTGAATACTCGCTCATTCAAGTCTCTCGAACAACCGCTCATTCAAGTCACCGGCAGCCGCGCATTTAAGTCACCCGAACACCCGCTACTCCGAGCCACCACAACACCAACTCATCCGAATCGCCGTTCGCCCAACCCATCCGAACACTCGCTCATTCATTACGGCCATCAGCCGGCTCATTCCACTCATCGATCTACCTGCCCGTTTAACCGAAAACACCAACTCACGCTCACCCCTACCCCCCGTGCACTCGTCCGCCTACTGCTGCACACTTCACCGGCGGGGACACCGTCTTCTGAGAGAAGCCTTCGTGACATCTAAGAAAATACCTGCGAATTAAATGGTGACCCCAGAAGACCCTAAAAGACACCGTGGTCGGACTCGTGGCGCTACTCAGTCACGTCAGAGCCACCGCGGAGGAAAAGAAAAGAGCTCGTGGGCGTTTCTGCGTGGCGGTGGCCCCCGCCGCGCCGTACCACCGTAGCCGATGGAGGATTGGTGGGAGGAGACGCCGTTAAAAAATGCACCACCTCGCGCCGACCCGCTCGCCTCGCCCCGCGCTGGTATGTTTTCGATACAACGCTTGCGTTCGCAGACATTACAAACGTTGAGCTCGTATATTATAGCTTGTTCCACTCTCGCATGACAGTACAGGGCCTATAGCGTGGCTCGACTTTGTCATGCGGGACACGTTGCTTGCAGTGCCAGTAGTCAGACTCAGCCAGAATCGTATCTTGCAACGCCGACCGCCATTTAACTCGCGAAAACTCGTTTGTCCCGTATTTGTGGGTTCGATGATCGTTTGTGACGACAATCAACTTTGATTGGAGTTGAAAATTTGTGCTGATAATAACTAAAGATTTGGAGCTGCATTTTAACTTTATATAACTTAACATTATTGTACAATAGCACAAACGTATTGGAACTTCAGTATCCTACCACAACCCTTATGACGAAACGCAAACATTCACAACAAAATCACTTTCTAATATAATAATAATAATAATAATAATAATAATAATAATAATAATAATAATAATAATAATAATAATAATAATAATAATAATAATATAACGATTATATATTGAACCTTCCTTATGGCACACTCTTGATCATTTGACTAACATTTTGTACGTAGTGTGGAAACTATTAATTGCTCACGTCCAAAACTTTCAAGTTGTAAATTTAGCAAAATAACTTTGTTTTCGTTTTCAGGTTCTTCAAACAAGAAAATGTGAAGTCTGCTGTTAAGAACTCCCAAGTAGCCCATACGTCTGCAGAGAATGAAACGTAACGTAAATGTAAATTTGCAACATATTGCAGTTTTAATGATGCGAGGACAATTATTGCTAAATTGGCTATAATACACAACTATTTGAACTCTGTTTTGAATTTTTTAACACATAAGGCTTGCGATTTTCATTTTTGTAATACAAGGCTGTTAGTTGACGGGAACAAAAGCGCCGTGATTAATGAATTGAAGTTCAGGATTTTCTGTGAGAGATACGAAAGTTAACATCCTCCAATCGTTTCGGCCTAAAGATGTGAATGCTAGAAAACTGAACAAATTGAAAAATATTAAACGTAAATTACTTCCTGGTCACGATCTAGAAGTCTTGATATGCGTAACGAAACAATCTGACAACCTATATACCCCAGATAGAAGAGGAACCATCTACGATGATTCTTGCTGTCGCACGAGAGCGGAACAAGGTAGCCGTAGCTGAAGTGATTAATGCTGCAAAGCAAACGAAACGGGACAGGTGGGCAGGAGGTAAAGGTGGATTTAACACAGCGGCTTCCAAACTAGGGTATGTAATCCTCAGACGGTTCACTTGAAATAAAAAAAGTAGACAACACCGAACATTGTAGTTTACTGCGTAAATCACGAATTGAAGTTTACAAAATCCCAGTAAAATGGCGTGATTGGCTATTTTTATGCATTTATGTTTAATTTGTTAAAGCTTTAATCCTCCAGAAGAAAAGAGCATTAGATGGGGTGTACAGCTGTTCAGGAAAAAGTATTGCTCCGAAATACGTAATTGGTCCCGCGACCAACCATTTGCGGGTAATGAGTGTGAATAAATGACAAGCTCTTTTCAACAGATTTAACATTTTGAATTTCCCAGCAATTTTCTGGCGATTTAAATACTTTTTACGCTTAATACCAACACACTTGTACTTCGTTCAGTTGGTTCAAACGAGAACTTTTCGTTAATGTAGCGTTTGCCACTTCTACGATTAATCAATATGATTTTTCGAAGAAACAAGTTGACGTACCAGTTTAGGGGCAATGCTTGTTTGTTTGAAAATCCTCGTAGAAAATGCAGTTTCGTGAAATATCAATGAAAGTAGCGTGATATTGATTGGATAATAAGTGCATTTTTATGTTTTCGCGCCGCGTTAAGTTCTGCGCTTTTATAACCGTTTATTTACAATAATATACAATATATGTATATATATATATATATATATATATATATATATAAAATGGGATAACACGAATTTTCTAACACATTCGCAGTAACGAAGATTTACTTTACTTCCGTTTTATGCTCACAAATATGGGCTCTAGGCGTTCTCAAGGAGGGACGATTATTGTAAATAAACGGTTATAAAAGCGCAGAACTTAACACGGCGCGAAAACATAAAAATGCACTTATTATCCAATCAATATCACGCTACTTTCATTGATATTTCACGAAACTCTGCATTTTATATATATATATATATATATATATATATATATATATATATATATATATATTTGTATCGCCATATTTTCTCTCAGAGATCCAAATTTTGTTCGTGTCACGGCGAAATTCTTTTTAAGCTGAACCGTGCGAACGAGGATTTACTGTACGTCAGACACCAGTGGTGCGTATTCACTATTAAGATATATAAGGATATATAAGTCGGACATGTTTTCTTGGTACTCGGCTCGCAGCGCGGCTGAACTTGACGCTCTCAGATCCTTATCGTTGTCACAGGCCTCACGTGTCGCGCTTAGCCGGGCTGTGAGCTGGCCCATCGAGAAAATGTAACGCCACTATATGGTACCCACCGCACTACGGCGGGTTGTATCTCCAATGAGATTTTGTACTCCACAAATGAAACTATGTTTCGTTTACGTACCTGTTTATTACCTCTGCACAAGTTAGGATCCAGGGAGGGCTAATGGGTAAGAATGAACATAATTTCTGAAAACACTTGGAATCTTTTAAACATGTTTAAACTCTCTTTTATTTATTAACTTTTGTTGTTTTTTTTTGCGCATATTATTACTCAACTGTTCACTTACAATACTTCCCTATCTTCACTATGTACCGTCTATGTGGCGAACTATCTTCAAATAATTTTTGCGAGTAAAAATACGCTATTGTTTACATATATTTGTTCACTTTGAAAAAAAGTGTCGGTTATTGAGATATGTCACTTTTCTTATGCACCGATGATTTGCTCACTACTTAAGCGACATCGGGTTTGGTAATTCGAAGGGCAAGTTCCGGACGCGGATGAAAGTTCGGGCGTTGATTTAGAGGTTGGCGGGGTCAACGGGGGCGGGAGGGCGGGCGCTGATGGCCCCAGGTGGCCCCGTTGGGCAACGCGTTTCCGGCCGCTGGCGCCGACCACCGTAGCGAGGGCGTAGGCGGAGGCGGGCGACACGCGCGAATTCAGATCGCGCGATAGGCAAGCGCGGTTATATCCAATTGGCCTGTAGCTAAGAAAGCCTACCGCACGCGCGCGGGAGGGAGGAAAGGGGGAGAAATTACGCAACGTGACACGCGATGGCGTAACGCTCGTTTATGTGGCACGATCAGTAATGTCAAGTCCACACATACACACGCAGCCCCGCCGCCGTTGAGGGTCGGAACGAGAAGAAATGGCACGTCGGGAGAGGGCGGGTTACGAGGGTAGCGGCGGGGTGTGAGCGCAGAGGCGGAAACGCAGGAGTCGTAACGTGGGCGTGGCCTTGCCGAACGGAGAACGAAGAGGCAAAACGCAATTGATCTCTACATTGCGAAAGAAATTCAGAAATTTTTGCTAATGGATAATTTTCTTAGAATTAAATATATCTTTGGTTTTATCCCATTTCCGTGTCCGTATATACATGTACGTATGTATATACGTATACAATGAAACTACTTTTCGCGAAAAGGCCTTTCAAAGTTACGATCAATTGCGACGTAATGAATCGCAACCACTCTGTCGGATGTAAAGTGTAAATGTGGGGTGTATGTTTGAATGAACTCGGGCCCACTGATCTTTTTGGCCCACTTCTTTCCTTCCCCTTCACAGGTAAACAGAAATGATGAGAAATTTCATCGTTCATTTTCTACCGATTATGTACATCAGATAACGACGAAAATCTGATCTGTTCCTAAACCTTTTCATGTGGTGTGCAGTAGGAAAACTGTCTTCTTGGCTTAATTTGTTTGTTTGTTGTGCCCCCGAAAATGTTTCATTGTTATTTCCACCATTTACGAAAAGGGCAACCGCGTGCCGAAACTTAAGCTGAATGTTCTACAATGCCTTCGAACATTCACCTGATTAGTTTGATTTTTTTAAGGTCGCATCAACATCTATGTCATTAGCGACCACTATTGGTGTCAACGTTATGGTAACTGTGAAGATGAAACGATATGGTGATGATAAGGGGTGAAAGGACGAACACAAAATCAACCATGGCCGAGGCCGGACTCGAACCCGCGACCATTGGGTCCGAGATCGCTACGACGCTACTGCCGCAGCGATCTCGGCCACCGGATCGGCTTTGGTCATCTTTATTTCATATAAATAGCATCAGTGATTATTAAATAATAACGAAAATTCAGAGAATCGATATCAGAAGTCTTTACTCTGATTGCTTGTGAGTAGGGCTGTGATTTATATGCAATAAAAACAGCAAAATATGCAGATATATATGTACATATATTTGGTAATATATGTAATTAAAAAAGGAAAATATGCGAAATAGTGTTATATAATGTGTAAGTGTAAAAATAAATAAAAAGTGTAATTTGGAAAATATGCTTATAGCAAAAGAAGATACAGAAATCATATAAATTGTTACAAGCGACAAACATTATTATTTAGGGCTTAATTTTGAAGAACACTCATTTCTTAGAAAATAATGGGAGATGCAGTTAATGTACTACATTTCACAAAAAAATAATAAAAAATAGGTATTGCAACAAAAATATGACTTTCTCCCAATTGTAATAAATTCTAGAACTCAATAATCAAATACCTTAAAAATTGAAAATCTTGACTTAATGCATTTCACTTGTGAGCCAACAATATTTGTTTAAAAGAGAAACGTTAGTAAATTGAAAAAAATGGGACATACCTTGAAGAAAGTCTATTGATCACTTGCAAAATTGTTGCAATTGCAAACAACCACCTTTTTCAAGTTCTCAAACTCAAACGAACGTCTATTTGGCCTCAAAATCTCTTTAACCCGGCTGAATGTCCGCTCCACCTCAACAATCAACAGGTAACTTAGAAATTTTTTTTTTATCAAAGTAGTTGGAATAATACTCAGCTGTCTTCAGCCAAGTACCCTACCTCGTGATGACTGATTGGGGAGGTAGAGGTAGGTCAGGGTAATTTGTCGTAAAAATATCCACATGACTTGGAGCCTTCAAGAATATTTTCTTGACATTTGATATCAACTGGTCAGTATCTGGGAATTGAAATCTCAGTTTCTGCAACACGATGAAAAGCGTGAGCTAGTTAAATAAAATGAAGTTTAGAATAAAAATCTTTTATCGCAGCCCCTGCTTTTAACATATAAGGAGCACCATCCGACAGAAATAGTAGCTTTTCATGTTGAACTCCACTCGGCCAAAGAACACTCATTGATTCATTGAAATACCTTGCAATGATGGGGGTGAATATGCTCTTTTCGCGGATGAGGGGTGAATATACAACAAATATGGCAAATATGGCCCAAATATGCAAAAATATGCAATTATGGTTATATATGCGAAATAAAAATAGCTTAAATTGATTCTAAATGTCTCAAAACATATACAATTTGTTGAAACGGGATGTTTCAGTTAACAGAAAAAATATGCAAATGCATATAAATCACAGCCCTACTTATGAGTATTAATGCAATTCTGAATAACTATGTAGATCCTATCTACCTTAGTAGTCGTTGTCGTGCACCATTGCCACTACACACGACAGAATCTTTAATTTACACTATTAGAACGTCATCAATTTCCTTCGAAATCACAATACTATAAATAATGTCCTATCACCTAAGCGCGTCTATGCTGGCAAACTTTGGTACACGTTTTATTTTTATTATTTTCCCAAGATTGGGCGATTTCTAAATAAGTCTTTTTTGCCAAAATTGCGCATATCTTGTTCCGAAATCACATTTTAAAATAATAAGAGCAATTCTGCACGTGGAATGGCTGTCTTGAGTAGGGGCACTCTCATATTGTGCAGTGCTGAAAGGGCAAACTCTGCCGACTTATTTGCTTCGATTTACGACAGAGGAGGTGCTACCTGTCATACTTGCTCTTCCGACAACTAGTATCGGGACTATAAAGAAGCCGAACGATGGACGTAAATTACACCATCCTAATTCATAGGTATCCATGCGTTTTCTTTCTAAACTTGCGCCCCAATTGCCCGTCGCCGCATAAGCTTAAATGTCACGCGAATTTCGGCTTGTTCAGTCAGTTATCAAAATTAGACAGCTCAAATTGCACAACCGTACATCACGTTCCTTTCTGGGAAGCTATTTGTAAGTTACACACATCAAAAATAGTCTACAAACCGAACAATAATAGTGGACCATTATCGTTTCACCTTGTAACTTATTGTGCGGGAGAAACCATAGTTGCAATCGTGCATAGCTGTGTTTTGTGCCACATCAGCAAACCCGAATCTTGTCCATCTAATAAGTTATGGAGGTCAGTGTATTACATTAAGTAGAAGAGACTAAACCCTAATGCGACAAGTAAATTTTATCATCACACAATGATGCTAGCCAAGAGTGACGTATATAGTAGCTACCAGAGACTTTTTGCGTGCGAAAGTGACGTGAATTAGATGATTCAGCACGAGAAAGCTCGTGCTTATTTTTCCAGCTATTGCACCACTTGCACTTGGTTTTCTCTAGCTTGACACGGTCCAAATGTGCCATGACGGCGCAGATTGGACACCGCTTATATCAGTGACAAGCCAGTTTAGGATCATTGTTGTATGCTTTTGATCTACGTACATAATGAATAAAAACTAGTTTGAGGCGAAAATCTCTCTCAATGAATTTGTGCTTTGCGTATGTATCAAATGTATAGAATATAAATCAGGGTTTTAAACGATCAAAGCAATGATACCCACGAATTCCAAAAAGTTTATGAAAGAACTTCCAAAGCGGATTCTTAAGATGTTCACGTGAATCAATTTCAATCCTTTTATTATATCCATACTCGGATATACCTTGTTGCCTACCCCAAGTATATTGCTCAGGTCTGGTTTGGGACGGGAAGTACAGTCCTTGAAACATTGCATTATATTTACTGTCACGACAAATGGTAGAATAGTTGTAACATGTGGTTATGATCCGCCTTGTGCAGATACTACAACACGACTAACTGCGTTTTCATCGAGTAATCGATGATGTGGTTGCTTGTAAGCGAAAGATACGAAAATGGAACCCGTGAGCAAAGCGCAAATTATTTAGAGAGCTTCTGATCGTCCATCAAATTTACTTAAGAAAATATTTTATTGCTTTGGTAAATGTCAGAATAAAGCTTCCCGACTTCACAAGTGTAAGCCTAATTCTAGTCACGGTTTTGTGCGAGATTTTCGTAATTAATCAGAATTAATGTCATTGTTCTTTCTACTGAACCTCAATGCTGAAGAATCTCGCAAATGAACAAAGCTTTTGTTATATTTGGTAATGAAGATGCTGGGGTAGATGATGAAAATGCAGAAAAAGAAAAGGGGTAATGAACAGAACAGGAACAATATAATGAATGGGAGGACAAAAGGACGGCGAAAATGAATAAAAAATGGGAAGTAAAAAGTCATGTCAGAAGTGGATTGACCGAAGTGCAGAGAAAAGACAAGAAGACTAAATGAAAATTCAAAGATTGGAGTGTAAAATGAGTTGGTGAGGAGAGTGGCGGAAAAGGGGCGAAGAGAAGAGAGGGGCAGAGGGAGAAAATGGCGGGTGGGAGAAAAAAAGGGGTGGGCAGTGAGAAGGAAGAGAGTGAAAAGGAGAGAAGTGATGAAAAGAGAGGAGAGGAACAAGACTGAAGATAAATAACGAATAGCCAGATAGAACTGAGGATCTTCCCTGATTCGAGCACTGCAAGTCGAGACGGAGAGTCGACGCGCGTGGCGTGGGCGGAAGGCGGGGGCGAAGCTGGCGCTTTGCTCGACGCAGCCGCGCTCGCACGCCGCGTAATTATTTTAACACGCGCCCTTGACTCACTATGCGCGTTAGGCAAAAAAGTGAATAAACACACATATACATCCACATACGTCCGTCCGTCCCTCCTACCAGCTAAGCAGCCGCTCGATGGATACTGCCGAGAAAAGGGTGAGGGCACAAGGCCTTTGTCAAGGATTCTCACGCGAAAGTGGGTCTAGGTCTGGACGCACGGCACGGTAATGTCAACAGCGCGCTGTTTGGGAAAACGATTCCCGGAGACAGATGTGTTCTCAAAAACTTTGGGGTGGCGCTCAGGGAAGAGCAATTGCAGAGGCGCCAACCTCTCCCCGCCCCCTCCGGCCCACTGTTCCCGCCGCACCCGTGACACACTGCTCACACACAAAAGAGACTTTTGGGCGTGGTGCTGGCAAACCACAAAGAGACATGAAGTACAAGCAGTACGCAAAGATGTTTCCATTTCTTGAAATTGCTATCGGTGGGGTACAATTTATAAAACTGATAAGAGAATTCATTTAAATAATAATTTGGATAGCGAAGTTATAATACAATTATATTTAAAAAGAAAATTAATCATGATGAGAACTTGCTGCTATAGGGGTGACTGCAGAATTATTAACATTTGCGATGTGTTTTAATAAAATATGAGCACTCCTGGAGAGATGCTATTTCGAGAACACGCGATTGCGTAGGGTGGAATAATTTCAGGAGACACGCATCTCCAGGCTCAGCTGCCGAATGTAAGTTGTTAAACGTGGCTCAGTTGCTGAAGTGATTCATACAGCGGATCACTAAAACACGTTCGACACTCCCCCACTACATCACACACAGATTGACGTCACCATCCCGAGTTTCCGAACGACTTTGCCCACGCTTTCGTTCGAGAGATCCCCGAAACGTTCATTAGTTGCAGAAACACTCTAATCGAGATAGACGCTACATGTTACACCTTCAAAAACCAAATAATACTGGGATGGAACAGGAAATAACCCCTATTCACGATTTAATCGCAAGTCGTGTCGAGAAAATGACGCATTCGGCCTGCTAGCATATGCTCGTTCGTTATTATACACGGATGATTTCCGCATTACAACTCCAACCTCGCCTCTATAAATGCTTTCCGTCCTTCACCAGCCAAAAATAAAATCGAATTAAAGTATCCGTTACATTTCACAGATCACATTCTTTAACACCCTGAAGTATTTATTAAGACCATCTAATTATTTTGATTTATTGGTTATAGACGTCACGTTTTGTTTGAGATTCCGACAATTTTATTATGATTGCATTGCATAAATTCTTATTTTATAAATTTGTAGATTTGTACCATGATGGAAGAGACTTCCATAAGTTTTTGTTTTGTTTTTTTTTGTATAAGAATATGTTGCATAATTTTCACATTATAAAATGTTGCAATGAATAACTTACAAGAAATATATTAGTTATAACTGTAAGCGCGTGGTTAACGAAAACACTGAAGGTTCGTAATAGCGTAGTTTTTTCTCGCGTCAGTGAGGGATCGTTCTCTCTTGTTTTCTCAGAGCGTGTTCAAGGAATTTAGGCGTCTGGTCAAATTCTCACGTTCTTATCAAGGCAGGAGTTCTACGAATTCAGCGATTATTTTCGTTCAGAAATTTGAAACATCCGAAAAGTTTTCTGAATGGCTCCAGGAATTGACATATCTGTAGGAAAATGACATTTCAATTAAGTCACTGCGAGTAGTATTAGCTTCCCAAACGATAAAGTTATAATTCCCTTTGTTTGGTAAAAACGAACTGCTATTGTTGACCCTCATACCGTAGTTTGTTCGTTCCTAAAATTCCTCTCTCTTCAACCTTTTGTGAGCAAACGAAATATACACTGTTTTATTCTACAAAAATAATTTCAAAAGAAAGGAATTATAAAAGTTAATGGTCAGCCAAAATAAAACTTTTCTCCTTTCAGCAGTACCCACTACTATTTTATGACCTTTAGGTATGTCGTCAATAAAAATTCAGGTTAACCGGTTTGTAAATAATTTACGGCTTTTAAATATAGTGATATGTGCGACCGCAGTAGTCGATATCGTATTCTATTATTTATTGCCTGAAACTAATGCAGATTACAAAACATGGGGCGTTTAAATTATATAATTAACAGCACGTTGCTACAGAACGCTTTAACATTGCTACTTTACGATGTTACTGTTAACAATCATAACGATGATAAGGAATGACGGAGAAAACCATTTGAGCCACATGACTATGATGCATGTCGACAATGACACATACGAGCGCGAGCTTTCAAGTACCTTCCACCGCCAAGGTTCCCGCCTACGCGAGCCTGTTGCTGCTTGCTCCACGACTTTTCTTGCGCCGATGCGACAAAAAGTGTTCATGACATCGCGAGCCACTTCTTGTGCTCAAGAAGTATTATGTCGTAACCGGCGAATCCTGCTCAGAACGACGCTGCACTGCTTCGATACTTCGGTACAATTTTTTTCTACACAGTCTCTCTTCTCCAAGATAATAAAAGTCGCAGCTGTTGCGAAACTTCTTGGAACGCAGAAGTATGGGCAATGAAACTTGTATGTCGATCCAGACGTTATGGCGCGTGAAATGTCAAGTGTCCAGTCGTTTCCTCTGCCTTATCGAATGAATCACTGCATCGTTCGAGCATAAGGCTATGCTATCTTGGCCGAATTGGTCTCGTGAGATTTTTATAGAACGATAAAAACTGCTTGAAAACTTGCCGCGCCGTGCAAAGAATCGATCGTTGTGTTTTCTACGAACTAAGTTATGAGAGAAAAGTAACTTGAGATGTGCCTTGAAGACTGAACCCATCCATTGGCACTAAACTAAGATGATCCTGATACGTCTGTCGATTTCTCGTAAATGAAGTGGTTACTGCTACGAGTTTTTAATTGGTTTCAGCTTAATAAGGTGCCTGGTCTTTGCCCCCTTATACAGGGCTATCGAATCGTAATCTATCAACCATTGGCAATCTCTACAATAAGCGTGGCTATAGATATGGTGTCAGGAAATTCGATGTGACCCGTAGACGATTCGATGTGCCCATGCTCTTGAAAGGCCTAGAACGAATGAAAGCCAAGGCACGTTAAGCAAAAGGTATCGCCGTGTGAGCATTTCACACCTTCAAGTAATGCCGGGGCGAGTGTACTGTCCACGACTGTTGAGATAACGGTAGATCCCACCGCCCACTGGTGTTATGCATCGCCGTGTTCAAAGATGAACGGCCGTTCTTGTCACGCTGTCAGGTGGAGGTGCGAAATTATGAGGTGCTGACGCAGCCCACGGCTAGGCTAACATCTCGCCGGACTTTTGTGTGGACTGCTCTGTGCTAATATTTTTTTTCTTTCTTTTCCGGACCGCAAAGTAAAACAGCATTGTGTTCTTTTGGAAATATGAAATGTCGGAAGACGTGAGAGTTTTGTACTTTTCATGACCTGAATGGGACAACGTTGTTTCCGGGATCGCAATGTTTTCTTCTTTTTCAGTTGTACGTATCGCCAATTAACCTTACTCTGTAACCCAATTAGAACTACGTCAGAATACATAACGTTTTGAGATTGGAGATCTGAGAGTTGAAAACACTGTGCTTTCTCGAGATGTCATCCTGAGGATATAATTTGTGAATAAAGTTTGAAATAACGTTCAGTAAATGTTAACGGAATCATGCAAGGATAAATGTACAATTAAACAGGGATCGGCAATTTCCTAGCAATGATTTAACTCGTATTGCAAAGTCATTGACCGTGCCCACCTGTAGCATCATTATTTTTTTTTTTACACCCAATAATCACTTACATATTTCAAGTTCGATTTTTTTGTTTTGTTTTCGTTCTTTTTATATATTTCCAATAAGCTTAAAATAATTGCATTCGTTGGTAACACAGATAGATAAATGTAAGCATTGTGATTTTTTCTTAAAAGAAAAAAGTATGCTTATAAAATTGAGCATGGTGCATTTCGGTTGAAATGTCTGTATTTTTAAAATGTGAAAATTGCAAAACTACAATATTGATAGATATTTTGACTAAATGAAATTTGTTCTTCAAGATTAGATTTTAAAATAAGGTCATGTGAATTGTTTTGAAAATATAAATAGTTTCGAGTAATTTTCGCAATCTTCGCCCGCACTTATTTTGCTACTCTTGAACGCGTTATCAGGTCGCAATACTCAACGGCAGCGCCCTGAAACGACATTTTGAAATTCAAAGAATTATCGTTCCTAGCTTCTCACTATTGGCGATGATGTTCCGCGCAGAATGGAATGCAATTTTGGATTCTCGAATTTTGGTTGATGTATTAGCTATAAAAGAATTAATTTTCGCACCTAATGCTATACGATTGGTAATGAGTTTTACAAGTGATGGTTGAGATGTGTTAATATGGACAGAAATTGCGACAATAAGAGTATAATATTGCATAACTCTTACTAATACTAGAAAGTATGGGCTGTTGTAGCACCAGTGGTTAATTAAGAGTTTTATTTAAAAAGTACGAATCATGAATACTACATTAAAAATACAAGATAAAAACCACGTTTACATGGCGGAGTAGTGTAAGAACTAATTAATATTATTAAAAGTATAGTTAAAAAAAATTACGTAATTTCGCCCTTTTACTATCTTGGCCGGCCAAACCCTTTTCTTAAAAGGAAAAGTTTTACAATATTTGACTCTGCAAAAAATCGACATAGTTTTGCCTCAGAAAAGCCGGGATATGGAGATCGGACGTAAAAAACATACCCGTAACCATAGACATGGTCCCCAGCTTTTACCTACGTCAACTTTATCATAGGCTTTTTTATGTCAGTTGTAAATTCACAGCTCACATATCAACACAAGTCCTTTACATTTACACACTTTAGTGACTTTGTGATGTTTTACTTTCAGAAATAAAAGATGAATGCCTTGTGTCTTGTTTGTCTAAAAACTGTGGTAATGATATGCAAATTACACTTCAAAACATTCACTTGGGTGAAGTTCTCAAATGCACGAACGGTTATGTAGCTATCGATATTTTGACTGCGCAGTCCTAACTCAAGGGCGTCGTTTTCTGTGAATACTTCCTTCGAAGAGAACCTATTGCCAACCATAACATAACAAAACAAAACAAGCTTCACTGTACGATGTCCGTGCCATAAATCGAAAGGTCCCAAGAAAACTTCGGTTTGTTTTGGTATCCAAGCGGCCCTCTCAATTCTGTCATCACGTGATCCGATGTTGATGTAATTTATCGAGGAGCAACGAAAATGCCAAAGTTTGTACCGAACACGTAAAGGCAGCTCAGTGTTGTGATCCTGACTCATGAGGACCACGCCTGAACCCTGGCCTCAGAATTTTTTGTTGCATGAAAATACAAATTATTACTTCAATAGCTTAACTTCCTTGATCACAAGTTATGATACTTGCAGAAATTTTACTTGAGAAAGGGTTAATGCTCTTGCAACAAGCCTGCTGATCTTAGTATACATATTGCTGAGCTTGCCCATCCGTAATATGGCAGCCGAAGCTGGCCGAAGGCATGCCCTTCTCGGTGGTGTACGTCATCGAGTTAGTTTATTGCATGAAAGCTATTTCATGCGGTGTAAAGAATCGATTCTCAGCGGTAATCACGCTACGGAATCCCCCAAGAATCATTCCGGTGCTCATGTGCTGCTCTCTGGACCCTCGATTTGAAAAACAGTATAAGAGCGCTCATGAACATAATTGAACCACACCGGAAGAACGCTACTATCGGTTTCCGTCTTCTTCAAATTACACTATTTAAACGGTATCTACCATTTTGGATTTGATCGGAGGAGGATGGGAGAAAACGTGTTCCCTTTATTTCAATTTTCGAAGATACTCAAATGACTGTTATTGCTTCAAAATGTCAAAATTGTAATCCAA
The DNA here is from genome assembly GCA_011170035.1 of Teleogryllus occipitalis. Classification (NCBI taxonomy): domain Eukaryota; kingdom Metazoa; phylum Arthropoda; class Insecta; order Orthoptera; family Gryllidae; genus Teleogryllus; species Teleogryllus occipitalis. The sequence goes on along the minus strand of BLKR01014777.1, from coordinate 117,056 downwards.
TATGATGTCAAATAAAAATAGAAAGGTAAGAATTAAGTAGCATTAGTAAAAGTAACTCGTAATATATTGAAAATCGTTCGAACTCGCTCTCAACCGAAATATTCAAACCTTCCATATTTGGCAATAAGTTAAGATTATGTTTTATAACGAGAAAAATCTAAATGCAGAAACATTGATACGCATTTATTATGCAGAAGCCTGGTAATTTTATATTTAAGATTCAAATGCGATATATTTCTTATGCAACCGTCAACCAGATTTTTCAAATTCAACACATTGATTATTCAGCCCTGGCGTAAGTTAATAATTTATGAAATAAATAAACGTACATACTTTCAAGAATCATCTAAAATAGTAGTAATGCATACACGTAACGTTCTGTTACTGCAATATTGTTTTTTCATTACACATCTATGAGATAATGGAAACTCCCACAGTTAAATTAACTGAACTCTCATGGTTTCGAGACAACGCTTTGTACAAGTCCAATAAGCTAGGAAAAAAGAGAAAAACAACAAATATGCTTGTTGCAGTACATATATTTAAAGCCTTTTCCCCCTTGAACGTTTGTGATGAGATACAATTTCATGAAATCACTGAAACTATATAATACAAATGTAAAACTTTTTTCATACCCTATTAACACTTTTAGATTTTCTAAAATTAACTTTTTCTCATTTTTTTTAAATTATGGATACAACGTATTTAACAAATTTTGTTATCGTAAGGCATTTATGAATATGAAGAACATACCAAATTACAGATGGGCACCACTCAGGAACAAAATAGAATTTGGAATGGTTAAAAATGAATATGAAGGATCTGCTACAGAAGTATTGTGTACTTACGTATGTATAATTTTAATAAAACAGGTATGAGTGAGATTTATGAGTCCTGGTCCATCATACCAGGGGTGGATATGTGTTAACCAGATTAAGCTTGCACTCCGAACCCCTACTGGATAGGGGACCACAAGATTTTTTTTTTAATGAAATTGTATATGAGTTCATAAATTTATAGTTTTAAATACTAATTTTCTAAATTACAAATATTTTAGTTTCTTATCGTGTTTTCTGACTACATATGTTTAATATGTCAATATTATTAGGAGGACCCACAATTTGGTCCCATTTGTGGTGTTGTATGAGATTAAAGTGATATTGCTAATTTATTAGTTTGTAATGCTGGTCATAATATTAATCGAAACAAATTTTAGATCAGTTATTTATATGGTATCTTGTGTTTCACAGCTTCCTGAGGGCAGTAATTGATTTTTTTGCAATATAAGATTTTTTAAATATTTATTCGAGCATTGTCTAGCAGGATGTCTTGTGTAAACAGTATTAACATTTGTTCAAAATAACCTAAAATTACTGACAAATATATTTCAATGTAATCAAATGATATCATAAGAAAAGAATTACAAATACATAAATAAAAAAAAAGGGTCAAGTTAAAAAGTTTAAAGTGACATATTCTGAACAATTTTAAAGGACACTGGACTTGAGAGTAGATTCATAGGAATATGGAAGGTTACAAGGAAGTAATAAAAAAAAAATCCACATACGTTATTTCTAGATCATTAGCGTTCTTTAAAATTCCCTTTTGTGTGGAATTTTCACAAGTTTCCATCAGGTAAAGCAGCCTGTGGAATTATAAAGTTCTTTTTAATAGATATAGTATTAAACATATGGTTTTTCACAGTTTTGGGATTTTAGAGGAGAAAAGCAATGTTCAGAGAAAAAGTAAACCATTGTAGAAAATAAAAAGAATGTTGCAAGTAAGAATGATCAACAAGGTGAGTATTAAGCACTTTTCAAACAGGTAAGAGGTTTACAAGCCATTCTTTATTGAAAAATCGTTACTGATGTATATTCCACAATATACCTGATGGGCAAGGACAATAGGTTATCAAAGGGAAACCAAGAGAAAGATATTATTTTAGAAAGGTATTTAACTTGCAGAAAATTATATAATAATAATAATAATAATAATAATAATAATAATAATAATAATAATAATAATAATATAATAACACACAAAGTTGCTGTTTGACAACATGACCGCTACTTATTGTCAGATATGTGCCCAAACATTTTAATGTATTTTGCAATACATTGCATTAATCAATAGTTTGTATTTTTAAATTTTAAAATGTTATATCTGCAATAAACTCTTTATTTCTTCAGAATGAATTAAAACAAAACAGACTTATGCATTTCATGTGTATGATTTCAGTCTCTCCATCAATAAAATTCATGGTCTGAATTTCAAGCTATAGTGAGTCACATAACCCATTCAACTGAATGGATTGCATGATAGTAATGCTAGTATTCACACTGGTAAGTGATTCATGTATAATTATCGATACATTTATAATTCTTTACTGTCCATGACTTTTAGGAACAGAGTGGCAGTTATCAAAAGAAAAGCATGTGTAAGGTTATTTTAACAAGGTTTTTAATGTGCAAAACTGCAAAAAATTAATGATGGAATGGTAGATTCCATCAATTTTCAAAAGTGTATATTTTATATATATATATATATATATATATATATATATATATATATATATATATATATATAAAATATACATATATATATATATATATATATATATATATATATATATATATATAAATATATAAAAAAAATCATGGCTTTGATACGATTTTTTTTAATTATAGAAAAATTAAATGGTATAGAATTTAATTATATGAACTAGTATGTCTATGTTTCAAAATTAGTTTAAAAAAATTAACAGTTTTGTAATAATGTGAATTCTAATATTGATGTTTTGTGTCACAAGATTAACTGTCTCTGCACAAGATCTCTGAATTTCTTTTAATTTTGGAGTTTATTGGTTATTGTATTAGAATAAATGAATTATTTATTTAGTTTAGATATCGGCATTTACAGAACAAAAATTTTCTTTGTGCATCCATTGCACTGACCATTAGTTCATATGTTTATCATTGAGAATATCGAATATTATTTCTTTTAAGTGAGCTGAAATAAGAATTTTACATTTCATATGTATGATTCCAGTCTCTCCATCAAGAACAGCTATGATTGATATCAAACTACCTGATATCAAGCAAAACAAAGTTGTATAGAAATTGAATTTAAATGGATGAGTGACATAAAAATACTTTTAAAATTTCAACCTGGTAAGAGGCACACAATTAACTTTTAGTAAGTTTTCACTTTCATAAATTTCCTAATGACCATGCTTCATCTTAGTATATATTACAATATTACTGAATGTGAAATGTAGTGATCCTTTACGCAATGTAACAGAACAATAATTCTGTGTTAATAATGGCAAAATGTTATCAGTAACTTTTTAAAAATTTTCCTCGACAGTAGTTTTAAGATTCAAGATGTCATGAAATATTACTCTGTGTTATTGCAATTTCTCACCATTGTTTTTTCATAAACTACAAGAGAAGTGCATCTTTTGCCTCCCAAACATTAACAAAGAAGAGTGACTTATATCATGACAATGTGGCTTACGTAGTTTTGCCATCTAAGCGCAGAATTATTCTTTCTCACAATTGGTTCCTTCGTGAAACACCTGTTGATTGACTATAAAGAGTATCAAATGAAAAGATGTATCAAATACATCTTTCATTAAATGAAATTATTTTTTGTGAACACAAAACACCACACTTTTGAGAATATTTCTCCCACTCTCATTGCACAAGGCTCAAGTAAAATTATAGTTAGTAGTTTAAGACCTTAGCCAGGAGACAAAAGACAAAATGTGTCAGCCATTTTGACAGCCTGACAATGACAAAATGGCAGTGACATTTCACTTTAGACTTCCTAAATCTTGATGTAAATATGGGGCTATGCTCTTTAAATGTGACTATTTCATCTCTGAAAGTTAATATCTAATTTTTATATTTTTCAAACAAATATATTTCACAAAATAGCAAATAATAACAGAATTCTATTGCTTTTTCAGATGTGTGATATGGTGTCATCAAACAAAAAAATGTTGTGAAGAGAGACTTCAATTCCTAACCTGCATTGGTGAGTATAACTTTCTTTTGTGTAATTTTCCCTCTAATGTGCTGGGAAGATATTAAGAATGTTTAGAAATGAGGCCTACATAACCACAATATATAAATTGTTCTTTTTATTAAATTTCAAATGGGCTTCTTCAATGAAGTACACATGATAATCAAATCTTATTTGAGACGAGTGATATATTCTTGTAATTGAATACTTTCAATTTCTATTTTATCCTTCTATATCCAGCCATAAGTTTGTTGTATATTCATTTTTTTGTGGGCACAGTTTAGTATCTTTGTTTCATATCAACAGATCATTTCTGATACCTTTTTAAATGTTAATTGTTTATTAAACAGAGTTTTCTCAATATCATGTTCAACTCTTGAAATCTGAACCATGAATATAAAATGAAATTAACTGGGTTCATGTATGAGAATAAAACGGTAATGGAAATTTTTGGTTCTGATGAATTTCCACTATTAACAACAAAATGAAAACATGATCTCATAGCTGATGAATTAATGTCTCTTGACATTTATTCTTACAGTATTTATGCTATATTGATTGTAGTAACTAACAATTAACATAATGCACACAAAATGTCAATGGATCTAATTTTTACAATCTTTACATGGCAACTAGATAAATATTTTAGAAGCACTTTGAATTTTGCACTTGTGCAGTAGTTAACTTTCTTTTGCACTAAGATTTATTAAATGTGAACTTGATATCATGTGACATAACCATGATTAAGGATATTTAACACTGAGTGCATTAATGAGTGTATGAGGTCAGTATTGAAAATTGACAAAATACTTTCATTTAACTACTAAAATTTTCTTATAATATTCTACTATAAAGTTGAATAAAACAATAAATACCTAATTATTATTTGATGAATGCTTAAAACTACTCAGCTAGCAAATTCAAGAGGGTGTTGCAATTTAAATATTGCGAAATAAATTGTTTTATCCTTTTGAGCAATATATTAAAAGAACTTGAATTTGGTACATTCTGATCATATGTAATTCAAAAGTCAACTATTCGATACTAGTGCTACAAGATGTATCAAAAATTTGCAACATAGCTTTGTTAGACAAATATTGTGTTAGTTATGTTGCATACAGTTTAAAATTTATTTATAAGGAATTCATTAAATATTGGAAAACAGCATTTATATGGGAAATTTCCATGAAGGGTATCTAAAGTGATGTCCCAGTGTGGTGTTTATGTGATAGTTAATCAGGCATTTGCAAAACCGTTACCTTCTTGTTGTGATTCAACTTTTAAATTCACTCAAAGATTCAATTATAACAAGAAAGTTATCTATTCATGTATACTTACACAACATTAAAACTTTTCTTAATTTTTGGCATTAAATCTAACATCTATTGTAGAAGATTGGATGTTCATATTGCATCTTAAAGGGGATTTTCTGAAAGATGCTCAGTTTTGACAGGATTTCAAAAACTGTTTCTTTTGAACAACAGAATGGTGTATTTTTTCTCTCATTTTTTCCTTAATAATTGTAACTGCCATATCCTAACGTCAGTAACTCATTGTAAGGAACGTACTGTTGGATACTCAGTATTAAGGCAAATATAAATTGTCTTCCAAGCATATAGATTTTTATAGCATTTGGTTTCAATTGATTTGATACAAGAACTGGGGGAAGATGTCCCAGAATATTGGCACTAAGAGTATTCCATTTGCTATACAAATTAAAAATTTGTGGTGCATCTGTATTATTGTTATTAGGCATCCTAAGCATTTTATAAACTTCTGTTTTATATTTATTTAAAGTGTCTTGTAACAAAGTACTAAATATGATCTGGGCTGTCCGGGTGACGCAGCGTCGAAGGCTGGGGTGCCGACGTTTCGACCGACATATCGCAGTCCTCTTCGGGCTGTACTCAGTATGTCGGTCGAAACGTCGGCACCCCAGCCTTCGACGTGGCGTCACCCGGACAGCCCAGATCATGACTCTGGCCGCGGAAGCCTGTGATTTTAAAGTACTAAATATTTTGAAGAAATTTTTGCTGTTATTTTGTAGACTAGTTTGAGTACAACACGCTTAAATTAACATAGTTACTAGTACTTTTTGCACCATTTTCACATTTCTGAGAATTTTCTAAGTGACATGCATGTTTTTCTTCTTTTTCTTTCGCTGGAGCAATTTTTGGATGATAAGCCTTCAAGTAAGGCATTCCATGATAAACAGTCAAAACATGACAAAATTGGAAAACCTTTCAAATTCAGGGAGAATTGTAAAGAAAAACTGAAGGTAATAACACTTTCTTTTGACCCATTCAAATTATAATTTTTCCATCATCTTCCAAGAGGATAAGATGCTTAATCACGATTAGAATTATTAATCCATGGTTAAATGTTTACTTTGAGAGCCATCGGAAAACATTAAGTGTTAAAAATTCATGGAAGCACGCGCGGACTAACATTTTTACGAAAATAATGCAGATCCATTACCTTAAGCCACAACACTTTGAACATTTGAATTTTTTATTTTGGTGCAAAAAACACTCGTTCCCTAAACTGGTATCCCCGAGATGCGTCAGAAAGTCGAACTGTTTCGTGGCGCGCGGTTTGAATGGACGCTCGCACCCTCGCATACCGAGCAGCTTCGTGGCACACGAATTTCCCGTCATGCCTTATCGGCTATCGCAAGCCCCGAGGAAGTGCGTCACTGTCGTGATTGCGCTTAAGTACCCGTTTCATCCTCTCACCCCTTGAACGGGTACTGATTGCCACGACGAGGTCGCAGGGAGCGGTTTGATGCCGCAATGCACACACGCCGAGAGCACCATTCAAACCGCAGGCCAGGAAGTCATAGGTTAACCATCGGGCGCGTGCCTCGACAAAAAAGATATCGCCGCTGCTTGCCTTTTTTGCTGAGGCACGGGCGAACCCAGAAAGGGTTTTGCTTTGATCGGGCAAACAGAGCTCATCTGTAGAGTAAGAGTTTAATGAATTTCGCATTTCATTAAAGTAGTGGCGCAACCAATATTTCTCTAGAGAGAGAGAGAGAGAGAGAGAGAGAGACAGGGGGAGAGAGAGAGAGAGAGAGAGAGAGACAGGGAGAGAGAGAGAGAGAGAGAGAGAGAGAGAGAGAGAGAGAGAGAGAGTGTGTGTCTGTTTCTGGAGGAACCCTCTAAGTGTAGTGTGCAGCTGACTTGAGATTTTCTTCTAAAGAATTTTCCATTTATAATGCATTATTATTTTATTTTTATTTGTTGATTTATAATCACTTAAAACTTATTCATACATTTACTTTAGAAAAATACCTTCATTCTCCTCGTTTGTCTGCAGCCCACACACGGTTTGAGTTCAAAACACCCTTGTTTTTTAAAAACTAAATATGAAAAAACGCGCGTAGCTCAATCACGGTTTAAAAAAATTGCCATCACTACCCCGGGCAGGTGGGGGCTCCCGGCGGCCGTGGAGGCAGCGGCAATTGGGGCAGGCCGTGGTGTCTCACGCCCGTAGCGTTAATGCCAGGTTTTCCGTGTCATCGCGCGAGCGCGGCGGGCCCAACCACTGCCGCCGCCAGATAAACGTCTCGCGGCCACGCACACGCTGACAAGTAAATCATCGCCAATTTACTCCTCCATTGAGGCGAGCGTCCGCGGACGGCGCGCGAGGCCTCGGTCACGAAACGCCCCCCACTCCCCCACCCCCACCCACTCACCCATGCGCCGGCGCGCGCCCGCCCGATGATCATTCACTCGCCTGCCCGCCCACCCGCCAGCCATTCTATCACCCACCCAATCACCTATCCACCCCATCACCTGTCTTCTGTGTACTGCCTCTGGGCGGGATGTCCTAGGGTTCGAGTCCCGATGGTGGCAAGATTTTAGACACTAGCTGGATCGACTTCAACCGCTGTCTAGAGGAGAATTCTTGCGGCCGGCTGCTCTGATTGGTAGTTTTCTGTAGTTTCTCCTATCAATACCAGGCGAATGCCGGAGCAGTACCCTAACAAATGGGCCACAGACCGCGCGCGATCTTTGCTTTCTCTTCCTTGGCCTATCCTCACCCCTTAATTACACATTCATGCACTACACTATCCCACACGTAGGGAGACGAGTCGGGAGCTTAGAGCATGTCCCGGCTGGGTTGGTGCCACGCTGGTAGGAGATACCAGGTTGGGGAGTATCTCCGCCAGCGAAAATAGCTTCACGCCGGATCTCGTCATCCAGCAGGGGAACATCACCACTCCCACGATAAAAACATACACTACACTTACGTTAATCTGATTCTCGACTCCCCCCTCCCGATCAGTCTTCATCCGTTTTGATGCGTGTGCGTGTGTATTAGAGGAGAGCAGGGTCAGAAATGAAGGAAATATCGCGCGCGGTTCATGGCCCATTTGTTAGGGTATTGTTCTGACATTGGTCCTGTATTGATCGGAAGGGAAACTACCGATCATTGCAGCCGGCTGCGAAAATTTTCCTCCAGACTGCTGCCGAATTCGACAGAGTTATCTAATTAGTGACAAAAATCCGGCACCGTCGGAACTCGAACCCTAAGACCTCCTTATCAGACGCTCCAGGGGCAACAGTTGTTGCCCAGAGCCATCTCAGCCAGTTCCAGAACCTCTCCTACCGCTGATCGTTCTGCGTTGTTCGTTTTCTACTGCCCGTCATGTATGCACCTTCGCCCACTGACGGTCGTTCCCTCCCGCCCCAACCCGAATCGATCCGCGCCCGCGCCGCCAATGCCTCCGACCGATCTCCCTTATAAGGGACGGCTGGGCGGCGCTCACTTTTTAAACGGCGCCTCCTCTCGCTTCGATCGCTGACAGATGAGGTTGTATATGTCAGCGTACAATAGCGTTATCGCTTACACAAAGCGGGAGGCAGCCCCGGGTTCGCGATGTAACTAGGCGAAGCGTGGTGCAGGAAACGGCGGGAACGCGGAGAGGGGCGGGGGAGATGGGAGATCATGCACAAAGAAGCCTCATCCACGGGCGCTGTGGTTCCCCGGCCCCCCTCTTGTGAAGCGCTGCTTTTACCGTTCAGACGCGCCTGATGAAGTTTTGAAAGTTCCGAGGGCAACATTATAATGCCCGGTGACCCATTCGGGCGTGTAGATACTACGCGCTGATGGTATGGTAAACAAGTCTCTCGAAGCCGGTGATTATGCGCCTCGGCTTAAACCTCATTAAATAAGCATAAGAACTTGATTAAAGTTCACGTTGCCGGATAAGCGAACTCGCAGTCCCCAGTTGGGCGTTATGAGTCATTCGCATTCGGAGAGGAACAATCGGCACGCCTGAACAGCATGCGCCTTATACGACCCGTTCCTGCCATTCCGCGCGCGCCGTCGTTTTCCTTCGCTGCAGATTGGCGTTGGAACGTTGAGGCCTTCGTAGAGACGCAGCTAAGATAGACTGATATTTTTTCAAAATCCCTAACAAGGTTTGTTTGATCTCCCTAGTACTGGGATATGAGAAGTTCATCGACCTATTATGCCCGAAAATCCGAATAATCCATCTCGGAATCTTATTCTTTGCGGGTTATGAGTAGCAGATAAACTTTGAGTCAATTGAATATGAGTTATCATTGCCTCCTCGGACCTGCGTCCCCAATTAACATTAACAGTAACATTACGTGTTCCACTGACGGCAGGGTTTCGAGCGTGGGTCACCAATCGCAGTGGATCAGTCTCGAATGAGACATGCTGGTGTAGTGTGAGGCGCGTGATAGACCGTACACGATGATTAAGATTTGCGATGAAGGAATCTTATCCTTCAGGAAACTCAGCGAAGGCGTCAGCTTCTGTTTGGCAACACCACACTATGTGCTCACTCACAGAACGTGCTGTCAAAGGAAAAGAAAGATCTCTCACACTGGGCGACAAATTAAAAATAGAATTTGGAATCCCACATGTAAAGTACCCCCAAAACATCCGTCCGTCTATGAACACTACTAGCGCCTAAACCACACATACGATCTTTTCCAAATTGAGGAAACCCCTGTCCATCTACCTCAAGTTGAAGCTTTGAAATTTTGAAAAACATTCCTTAAAATTTGGGGGTACTTTACATGAAGCCCAGACATTTTCAAAATTTTCTCAAAAACGGCTCCAATTTTTTTCTTTAAATGTCTTGTAAGAATAGAGTAAAATACACTTATATAGGTGGAATAGGTCCCATTTTCACTGGTAACTACATTTTCAATACTTGCAAAAGTTTGTATTTTTTAAAAATATCTCTCACGTCGTTAATATGCACATTTTCAGCCATTTGTAGACACTATTGCATTTGTGAGTTAAGATGCTTCAAATAACATGTAATGAAGTTTCTGGGAAACTCAAAATATTATGTGAAAAATAGCTTCAAATTTCTCATTTACAGTAACGCTTAAACGCTATTTTTTCAGAAATGGCTCCGAATTTTTCAATGAAAATTGCCATATACAACGAGGTTTTACTCTTCATTAATATTCTCAAAGTAATATTTCGGTTCTACCGTTAGGGCCACAAAAAGTAAAAAGTAGTTTGGGCGGCGATAGATGGCAGCTGGCAAGAGTACGTAGCAAGACCGAAGAGCTAGATCAGACCAAAAAACAAAAACAAAAAAAAACAACAAAAAAAAACAAAACAAAAAACTTACTAGTACGAGAAAGTTAGTGACATTCTGTAGCACCATTAGTTTTAGCTTTCGTGTTCCAGGTTTGACATTGAATTGTTCTAGTTATTTTGCGAGTAGATATTTCGTCGCCGTTCAGGGTCCATCATATAGCATGCCATCCACGTGATCCCTGGAAGCCTCTTTTCATTGAGCTTGGAACCTTACCATTACCTTGCCTATTTATTTACGAATCTGTAGTATTTGTCAAAACTGACTTACTTAACGGTGGGAACATATTTTCATGTAATACTTATATTTATAGTTACAATACTCGACCTAGAAATCATATTCATTAAGTGTCAGTATCAACAGCTCACTACAAGAAATCCACATACAATACATGTACGTTACTTTACAACGCATTGCCAGATGACATTAAACAATTAAAGTCGGTACACAAATTTAAGTTAAAAGTAAAATACTTTTACTGTAAAACTGTTTCTATACAATTAGGGACTATACTTATCGTCAAAAAGAAAAATAATGTTTACTTTAACAAAACCAATATATAGTATAATGAATTAGTTTATATTTGCATTGTATAATTTTAAAAAAGACTTAAACGCCTGTAACAAGTAATGTACTTCAGCTTCCGGGTCAATGACCCCCCATCTCGATCGGGTTTTTTGTCCTGTTTCCCTGATCCATTGAGCAAATGCTTAGAGGGCCCCTTGATTTGCTTCTAGACGTAAATGTAGCTTCACTATGCGCACGTTTTGTTGAGCTTTCCTTTTGCTTGTAGTGGTAGTAAATGTATTATTAATTATTATTATTATTATTATTATTATTATTATTATTATTATTATTATTTATCTTTCAACTATTAATAGTTAAATTGTTGGGAAGGGATTCTGAAACTCAAGAAAGCGTGATTTTCTCCTCCATACGTCACATACAGTTTTTTACTAAATAAAAATAAATAAATAGCAATAGTTATATATTTCACGAGCTCGCATACGAGTTTTTCGCAAGTCTTTAAAAGGCAAGTTGTGGTTTTTCCTGACTATAAACGGCGGTTCGTGTCCCCTTAACTGGAAATCGCTATTAGTTGCATCTTTACACGGTACGCCAATCACGAATTATCCCTCGCGGAACTCAAATACATCACGCATTGGGGACGAAACTAATGTACTCGTGCTACCGACCCGACTGTCGAACCTCTCGTTTTATATTTTATTTCGTAGACGAAGTGACATCGGCAGTTCACGCTATTTTACCTGGAGCAATGATGAACGAGTCGTGGAAATGGGAGTAGTGTTGAAATGAATCTCAGAGGATGCAGGAGTGCCCTTTGAATATCATGATTTCATTTCGTCTGCTAGTTTCCCGCGTGGAATAATGGATTGGTTGGCTGATCCGTTGATTAGTGATTTGGGCGCGTCAACTGCCAAGGTCACGTAAATGTAATTCATGGTGCACGTTTTATCGCGTGAAGTGGTGGTGATCTCGCGCTGACTGGCGAGATCCGTAGCTAACCTACGTCGGCTTGCGGGGATTTTCCACCAACCAGGTATCTTCCACCAGCGGGCACCGCCCAAGCCGGGACAAGCTCTAAATTCCTGATCGGAATAATAGGAATTTGAATCCAGGTATTCAAACTGAATAGGTGGTGGGTGGGACTGCGCCGCGTGTCGCCGTCGTTTAATAACATTCAAGGGAGAGAGGAAGGGTTGGCAGCAGTTCCAGCGGAGGATGCATGTCTCTCACTTTTTTGCCGCCGCACGTGCTCCCCTTCCGCCGCCCCGCCCCCTAACCCCGCCCCCGCCCGCAGAGCCAGTTCGGTGCCCATCGAGCGGAGCGCGTGCCGCGGATCGCAGGCCGGACGCAGGTTCATTAGGTGGGTTTCGACGCGCCGGTGGCTTTCTCTCGCGAAGTGCGCCGCTGTCTGCTCTTTCCCCGTCTCTCCTCCTCCTTCTCTTCTTTTTCTTCCACCTCCAATTCTTCCTCGGAGAGGCCGCCGAAGTCCCTCGGATCGTCCTCCGTGGCGGCGGCGCCGACGACGGCGACAGCAGGTCACCGCTCGGCAAACTAAGGCTCGGCCCCGGGGAAACGCCTCTTTTGGGTAAGAGGCCGGCCGCCACCGCTGGCGTTTCTGCGGCGGCTTTCCAACGAGGCGACCGGCGCTCGCGACGTCTCACCGAACCGATAACCGAATATATGCGACGCCTGGCTGCCGTGAAATACGAAAGAATCCGGAGAAAATGAATGCGAGGATGAGGAGAAACCGTTATTGCGTACCGGTCTCTCAAAATATATGTGATCTAGCCGCGATCTGCGAACGACGTTTAAGCTGATTAAAACAGTTAGGACATCGTTAATTTCAAGATACGTTTGAAGACACTGGTGTTGGTTTCTTTCCTTCTTCCATGAATGCAAGTGTCACCTTACACTAGCTGAAATCCCAGTTTCTTCTCTTAGGTGTATTTGCTTAGCATGTATCCGTTTCCTTAATGTTTGCTTTCGACCGCGCTAGACAATGGCACGGCAGTGAAATTCCTCACTAATGGGTGAGTAGTACGTGAAGCTTCACGATAAACAAAAAGGACATTCGATTCGGGGACACCTTAGGTCAAGACGTTGAGACACCTTTCAGCCCATTTTAATAAAGTAAAACGTTTTTAAATTCATATGTCAGTCTGAATATCGAGATTTGTATTTCATCTTTACACGTCGAACTTACCAGGGCGTTCGCGTGGTGTAGATCCCCAGATGCGAAGGCATCCAATGTCTGGTCTGGCGGTTGCGCTTCGACTCGCCCGGGAGTTGAGTGTGAGTGTGTTTCGGAGATATTAAAATACGAAGGGAGAAGCGTGAAACGACCGGTTGAGTTCGTTCATAACGTAAACCCAAAGCGAGCAGCTCGGGGGCGAACCGGAAGACAGCGCAAGCGCGGTTCCACGTCGACGTCCCGCTTTTGGACGTGGGCCGCAGCTGCCAGCGGCGCCCGCGTTTCGACTTCGCCCCCTTCGCCATCGCCTTCTGCCGACATCGGAATGCGCTTACAGCGCGCGGCGTGCTGCCCCCGCCGGTCACGGCCTCCGCCGCGGGGAGCACTGGGCCCCTCCCCGCCCCGCCCCGCCCCGCACCTCACTGTACCGCCCCTCCCCGCCTCGCCCCGCCCCGAACCGCCAGCGCGCGCAAAACTGCGTTCGTACACTGCCTACTTATTGTTCGCTCGCATTCTTACCCGCTCGTTCATTCCACAGATCGCACGCTCTCCCGTTCTCCCGGCCAGCTGCTTTCTTCATCCGCTCACGTTTCCTCTCGCCTGTTCACCGGCCTAGTCATCCATTCGTCCGTTTACATGGACTATTCTACTACACATGCCGGGAGATTGGTCGAGAGATTGAGGCTTGTCACGGCTGGGGCGGTACCCCGCTGGTGGGAGATACCTGGTTGAGGAAAACTCCACTAGTCGACGTAAGTCTATCCCGAATCTTACGACCCAGCGTTGGAAGATCACCGCCACCTCCAGAGCAAAAGCATGCACTACACGTAAGGGACAATTGATTCGCCCTAGGGCAGATGAGGCGCCCGGAATCAATAATCGATCGATTGATCAATCAATCTACTCGTCCGTCTATACACCTGCATATTCATCTGCCCGCTTGTTCTCTATTCATCCGCCTGTTCGTTCTCCCACGGATACGACCGTCCGTCTGTTCGTTCGCGAGTCGGACCGCTCCCACTCACCGGACCTGGGTGTCATTACACGCGCACGGGGCTACCGACTCCACGCCCGACGTACCGGGGCGAGCTCGTGTTTCACCTTCGATGTTTGCCGTCCGCCGCTTGTAATGAGTTTCAGCCGTGCGGGGCATGACTGACACCTGTTCGGGACTGAGGCCGAGGACGGTTTCGCGCTCGTTTTGTTTCTCGCAGCTGCAACAAGAGTCGTGAGGTGTCAGGCGCACCTTGTAAATTAAACGAAATATTAACGGGTGCGTGCTTTCGCGACATTAATACAGAAGCTTGGTCAGCGCGATGCATCAGTGTCAAGTTGGGGGACCTGGTTCTGCTGCACGTCTGAAATTTTTCATAGTTCAGACTTTCGCGCGATGACCGTCGCACCAAACGCAACGTTCTTTCTTTTCTTTTTTTTTTTTTTTTGTTCATGCCTACACACTTCGAAATTTATGCGGCTGAGCCGCTAGTTAAGCTTATTTTGCACAGTTGCATTGATGCCATACTATGCTACGGGGAGGGGGAGAGAAATTAGATTAATGCGAGTATAATTCTTTGGTGAGTTTCAATCACAGGGCCCGAGGATAATTGAAACGTCGATTGGAAGCGTTTGTGGTGTTTACACAAGTGTGACGAAAATGCTTTTAATTTACTCTGGTGTATGTGGAAGGTATGTAATTGCTATAAAATGATTGTTGATGAACTCCTCCCTTGACGTGAAAGCTGAATCCATTATCCTATCAAAGTTGCTTTCTTTTGCGATAAAGGACTAAATCTATCAGTTGGCATCGGATCTCTAGTTCTACTCCGTGTGGGCGCTACTATACAGGGACATCGAGATGTCGAAACTGTATTACTTTGAGACCTAGCCAACTAGTTGGATGGCTGTACGCATTGCCTAGAGCATTGGGGAAGTAGACACGTTTCCTCATCTCATTTCTCCATTGCAGTGCTGAATTCTAGTCGATTGGCCAGTGACTCGTGAGGGGTCTCAATTTCAATGTATCAAATCGTTAACTTTTGCAGTGCCGAAGCTCCTTCTTAACCTACGTTCATGTGAAATGTTACCTCTTTTAAGCCTTTCCCTAGACTTGTGATGTGAAACTTCGCACCTGTTGCCCGACAGTTTCTCGCAGGTCAAGAAACCTCCGTGAATACTTCCAGCACTACTGAGTAGTAGGTTGAAGCCCACAACGCACCTGCAAGCAACAAAAGGAAAAATCTCAGTAAAAGCACTTGGGGCAGAACCCGTTTCGAAATGGAAGACACATTACTACATTTCAAGATCTCTGTCACTACAACGAATGTGTTCATTACGGTAACTTGGAGGGTCATAACCACCGTGCTAAGTTGGAGAACGCCATGTAAACCCCTCTCGTTGCCGCCGGGTGTGTCGATCGCAGCAGAAAGAGGGAGGACATTCGCGTCAGGCCTCCAGGCCACAAATGCGTATGAGCCGTCCATCCTTAGGTCGGTAGCCCTATAATTTGAAACGCGTTTCGCTCGGTAATCAGTGCGTCAACTGGTTTTATATTACACTCGCGGGATGGAAGCAGAAACGATCCGAAGCAGAAACCCCTAAAGGCGACTCGATGCAATATTTGCCTCTCCGGCGGACTCGCGTTTTCGACGTTCTAGAATCGTACATAATTCGTAACCGCCATCAACGCGACTAATATGGTTCGTGCTTTTCGGGCTACACGGCCCTCCGTCCCACCTTTTTAATACGTGCTGTCCTGCCCACGTTCGTTTCTCGTACTTTTAAATATGCTACAGTAATCCGAATTTACACAGCTTCCCCTCCCCACTTCACGTTTCGTCGCCCAGCGCAACCACCTCGACCGCCTAATGGCTTAACCGCCACTTATCCACTCGGCAAAACTGGCCTGACGGCCTTGGAAATTGGTCGTGACAGCGATGCGCGGAAACGTGAGCCTTTTTTCGATTTTTGTCTGCGTCGTCAACGCGTCTGCGCCACCCGGGCTTCCAGGAACTCTTGAACGTTTATTTCGGCGACAGCATGTGTGTGTGGACAAGCGCTTAAGTGACCTCGCGCTTCATTTGGAGCTAGACGAACCCACCGAGCTCATTGAAGTATATGGGATCTACGAGAGGGCAGTTCCTTCATCAAACTCCGCCAGTCAAGTGAATGTTGTGTTAAAAGCAATTTTCATTTTTATCTAAAATATTAAATAAAAAAATAAAAAACTCAAGAACTATTATAAAAATAAATGCTAGAGTACCTGGGAAGAATCAGTACTTGTAGTTGGCTGTGGGAAGAGAACGTGTAGGACTTATATTGAAAATGTAACGTGAAAATCTTTTTATTTGGGACTGGGAGAGGTGGCTTTGGGCACCAACTGATGTCACTGCATTGCCTCTGACCGGAAGGTCCTAGGTTCGAGTTCCGACAGTGACAGGATTTTCAACACTAGTGTGTCAGCTAGGTCGAATTCAGTCACTGTCTGGCGAATTCCAGTGTCCGGCTGCTCGGATCGTTAGTTTTCCGTGGTTTCTCCGATCAATACTAGGCGAATGCCGGAGCAGTACCATAGATTTTAACAAACTGGCCAAGGAGCGAGCGCGATCTTTCCTTCCCTTTCCTTGTCATATTCTCACCCTTACTTATACACATATGAACTACACTACCACACATTCCAGGAGACCAGTCGGGAACTTAGAGCTTCTCCCGTGTGGGGCGGTGCCCCGATGGTGGGAGATACCTGGTTAGGGGAAAAACCCGCTAGCCAACGGGGTCAGATCTCGCCATCCAGCAGGGAAAGATCAGCGCTACCTCCCGAAGAAAAACATTCACTACACTTACGGCATGAATGACGGTAGTTGACGCGCCCGGAATCACTAACAATCAACAAACCATTTTATATGTTTTTTTTTCGAGGCAGCTTTTTCTTCTTCTAAGAGTTGCATGGAGTTTTCGCGCAATAATACTGAATCATGAAGCAATTAATATGCTATTGATAACATTTTTATTTTTTTAATTAATTGTTAAAAAATTGGAATTAAATAGTTCTTCATTCTCAATTCATGAAATTGGCGGTGGTGCATAGTTGTGGGACATCCAGTTTGCTAAGATTTTTGTATTGTGAAGCTTAGGTTACACTTTGACCCTACGGCGATTTCTTGCCACATCTGTAAAACGCACCTATTACAGGGAGGAAAGGAAAATAGGGAGGCCACGTACGACTAGAGGTTCGGTGTGCCTGATTGATTGATTGTTAGTGATACTTAGGGCAATAGTCACCTACTAAGAATATTGGTCCCGTAAGTGTAGTGCATGTTTTTTCCTCAGGAGATGACGGTGGTCTTTCTCTTCTGAATGGCGAGATCCGGCGCCGACCTATCTCCCACCAGCGGGGCACCGCCCATACAGGGACAAGCTCTATGCCCCCGACCTGTCTCCCAGTATTAATGATATGAGTACGTGTGGTATGAGTGCATGTATGTGTGAGTGTAAGGGGTGACGAGAGGACAAGAAAGAGGAAGGAAAGATCGCGCGCGGTCCGTTTCTTAGGGTACTGCTCCGATACTCAGCTGGTGTTGATCGGAGAAATCACGGAACACTACCGATCAGAACAGCCGGCCGCTAGAATTCTCCTCCAGACAGCGACTGAATTCGACCTAACTGACAAGCTAGTGTCGAAAATTCTGCTGCCATCGGGACTCGAACCTAAGACCTACTGGTCAGAGGCACTTCAGTGACATCAGTTGATGCACTGAGCCACCTCTCTCAGTCGGTTTGCTAGAACCCACGAGCCCTCGCAGCTTCCGGTTCGCGGTCTGCCGAACAGCCACAGGTGCGCGCTCACTCGCTCGTTCGGCCTCTGCGCGCTTCACCTCCGCGCCAGCGGCGGCGGTCTTTGAAGATCGTTGTCAGGGCCCGAGCACGGCGCAAAATCGTCTCGCGATCCTCGCGTAATAGTTTTGAGGGACATTAAGCCAATTTTCTCATTATAACTGGATCGAACGCTGCGAAACAATTTGGATTTGGGAAATTTTGCGGGCAACCGACGCTGCGCCGAACCGCAACACACAGGACGTGGCATGTTGGCGAGAAGGGGAAAACTACCACCAGGTCGCGGTCAGTTCTGCCACGATCGAGCTCCAAGGAGGCTATTTTGACAGATTGCGCGGAACAATTGGGTGATTACTGTCTGCATCGAGGAGAAATATCCTTCCTAAATGCAGCGCGCGTTCCAGCTGATCGTTTTGCAATTACGTTTTAGGATGTGAGCTTTGTTTATAGGTCATGTCCTCCTCTCCAATAATTTCTATTAATATGTGAAAAAAAGTAAAGCGAGGTTTCATGAGTATTATCATGTCATTTTTTCATCGATCCATAGCCCTTAGTCGACATCGAAACCAGATCAATGGTATGACACATTAATGTATTTTTGCGCGGCGAAGAGTTGTAGCAATCGACAGCAATATCGATCTCCTGCGCATGCGCAGTTTGAGTTTCACATCCCTTTTTCTCATGTGCTCATGCGCAGAAGATCGATATTAAAGTCGATTACTGCCCGCTAAGGCGTCCAAGCCACTACGCAATGGTTGCACAAGATGGAATTTTTTCTCAAAGAGTTCTGGCTACAATTGGAGAGTGTGCATTCGTGAACTGGAGGGCCAGACCTGAGCGGGTCGGTGGACAGGCCCTTAGCGGAAGCGTGGTAAAAGAACGGGGCCGGGCCGGGCGCGCCGGGGCGCGGCGGGTCCAGAGATCGAGACGGGCGGCAACGTCTTAACTGGCCTAAACGGCGGCTGCGGGGCGACGTGAGTCACTGACAGCTTCATGACATAAGCCGATGACACAGACAGCGAACCCCACCCGCCTCACTGCGCATCCTCCCGACGCGTCGCGACGAGGCTGTCCCCTCAACACAAACACAACTAACGTAAATGCGCGAGTGTGTCATGTGCTCTAACAAGGACGTACTCTTGTTGAAGTTTAATGCGGGATGCTTAGCCACGTGTTTTGTTTTTGTTGTTGTTGCGCGCGCGCCGCCTCCGCCGCACAGCTTGTTCCACGTAGCCAGCCCCGGAGCGGTTTTTACTGTCTCTCGCTCGACGCCCCGCTCCTCTCACCCTCTTCCCACCCTTAACTTTCGGGGGGGGGGGGCTTCAAAGATAAAAGGCCTTGAGGAACTATATGGAGCATTTCAGGACAGACATGCGCGCCCGCAGACCGCTCGGAGGCCAGCTTCCGGCTCGGGTTTTCGTAACAGCGGCGCTCTGACAGCGCAGCGTTGGGTGGGGGTGGGGGGGCGATCTGAGCGTGCGATACGCAGCGTAGGTGGGGCGGGGCGGCGGTTCTGAAAGGGAGGTAGGCAAAGTCGGAGACGTGTCGGACCAGCCGGACTCTACAGGGGCAATCGGGACGACCCCTTGTGAGGTGCCCCACCTGTGCTGAGGGAGAAACGGGAAACAGACGATAACGGGCGGCAACGCGGCCGCTCGGCGCCCGTCCCTTGTTTATTCGCAGAGGGGGCTCGAAGGATCTTTACTTAAGCCGTCTCGAAGCGACAGGCATGAAGTCTCCCACCCAACGTTATTGCCGATCGTTCGCGGGATGACACGGCGAGTCGAGTTACCTATCTTATAGGAACGCCCGGCGCGTCGATAGCAGTGACGAAGTTTACGATTTGTGTGTGGGAAGGGACAGGAAACGACGAAAAGAAAGCGGTAGTGGAAACTTTAAGATACCTGTCCGCGATTCCTTGCGAGTCGGTAGCGAAATTTCACAGAAAAATGTTCGAGTGACCGGTCCTCGGTTTAACCTACGGATTTTCCTTATATGGAGTCCAGAAGTTGCTCACTAAACCATTGCGTGTGATCCAGTTCGTTCCGGAGGGCATTATTCGCGCTAGCTGTGTTTCTCACAACATACACGAAAGCGTTTGGCAATATTTGTGTGGCATTGTCGTTTCGTATATTAATCCTGCCCTCTGTGAATACCATTAAGAGGATTTTCTGACACCAGCAAAGGATTAACTGTCTGATAATTACATTTGTAATTACCGCATAACGTTATAATGTATAATGCACCAAAATGACTAACACTCTACCCGCAGCTTACATAATGTGATGGCCGGGCACTTCGTATTTTCTGAACCCTTTCTCCTGCGGTCATTCTTTAACGTACGCCCATGCGTTCTGCAAGCCTGAGCTGTTAATCTGCCATCCCATGACACTCTTTCCAATTAATGACTGTTTCGGCTAAACACTTACGTGCACATAGGCAAGACTTACAGTGACAGAGTTGCGCCAATGAATGGCGTTTGGAACTGAGCATTTTAATTCTAATCAACGACGAACAAAGCTTTACCTCTTGGTACTTTCCTCTCTCTTTTTTTAAACGTACGCAATAGCAATTCTACCTGTCGTTCTCAACATTTCCCACTTGTGATTTCGAAATGCAAATCACGTTGAAGTTTGTTATCGACTGCTCGAGGCAAGATATGCTCAAAAATCATGACAGGTTTTCTTTTACTTCTCGCCCCGTTGCGTATCATTTGCGTGTGATGGCCGGTCTAGCAGAGGTCACGGGACCCAGCATGGTGGGAGAAACGATCCCGCGCTTACTAACCAAACTACTCCAAATGAGAGTCTAGAGTTGTGTCGGTTTTAAAGATCACCCGGTTCGTACGAATCGGCTTACGTGTAATTCTGGCAAACCGTGAAATAGTTATGATTTCAGGTTCTGTTCGGTCGAGTGGAAAGGGGGACAGCACTCCATAGAAATGGCTCTAGGTTAATGTGTAGCATTACTTACTCTTGCGTGACCAGCAGGTTCGAGTGTCGAACTCAACATCTTTGTTCTACTCTTTCGAATTAATGTAATTCGTTTCGTTCCGCGTTTGTGCACCTCCTGATCGAAGGCAGGCATTCCTACGAGCGTCCGTAGATGTATCCTTGGTCGTCACATATCCCTTACGCTAAGACTAGAATTCACAAGGACGAAACCTAGTTCATCCCGGTACGCTTCCAGTTCGCAGCGTTTCAAACACGAGGCCGCTGTACCTAAACGAGATAAGGCCGAGAGACAAGCCACCGCCTGCGCAAGGACTTCTGCGCGCTGCGCAGTACGCAACGATGCTTTAACGTTTCGCAGCACCGCCTCGCCTCGCCTCGCCTCGCCTCGCCTAGCTCTCGCCCGTCAGTCGCCAAGTGAGAGCGGAACTCGCACTGCTCGCCACAAATTTAGCACATTGCGAGAGGGAGAATGATACACGCCTTCGAAGAATATTCCCCCTGCGGAGAGATCGGCTCCCGTAGGCGGGTGTACATTCGAAATATTAAACCAGCTCTTACATGACTAGAGATTTCGAAACTCCGCCGACCTTACGCTATATTTTCGTCTTACGTAAAATGCCCCCGTGTCGAGCTCATGCGTGTGTGATGTGTTTGTGTGTGGACCCCGTGAGTCGACACGTACGCGAGCAGTCTACGCAGCAGCAGGGGGCACCTTTTTACACTCCAATAACTGTCACGGTGTTGTTCGTCCGGTCGGGGCAGTCGTCGGAAATGCGTCGTCCTCGTCCCGCGTTCCCCTCCCCCTCCCCCTCCTGCCTCTTATAGGATTTCTCCTGATCATATCGTCGCCGTATTGGTAGACGTTAAACGCGCGCGCGAGCCACAGATCGCGCGGACAAAGCGAAGCCGGTGCCGCTTCCATAGCCATCGCTACCGTTCCTGCCGTCGCTACCGCCTATCTTACTACCTACCACCTTATTATCGCCTTTACTATCACTCATTCCACGGCCTTTAGTATCGCCTTCACCATCACCATAGTCACCATCTTCTCTCCGCTTTTGCCTGCAGCATTACCATCGCTACCGTCTACCTTACTAACCATCACCTTCACCGTCACTTATACCATCGCCTTTACTATTATACACGCACGTTTTCTTGAGCCCCGGAATACCTTTCCCCACTCCTTTGCCAATATTAGTTGAATTAAGAGTAAATGATAGCAACGAACGTTGTAGACAAAATCAGATAACCAGATATACTCGCTCCCATGTAATAGAAACTATTTTGAATTTTTAAAAAGGAACTACAAATATATACAATTCCTTTTGTTAAAATAACCAAACTCTCCACTCCTCTCGCAACTAGTGACGCGCGGACTCTAGAAAAGGTGCGCGGGTAATATCGCCATTGTCACAGCCTTCCCTCCACTGTTGCCTGCAGCATTGCCTTCGCTACGGCGTACCTTGGTAACCATCACCTTTACCGCCATTCATACCACCGCCTTTAATATCGCCATCACCATCGCCATTGTCAGTGCCGCTGATGTCTGCAGCATTGCCATCGCTACCGCCTTCGCCACAACCGTCGCTACCGCAGTGGTCACCGTTGCCGCACTCTCGCAGTGGAGGGTGAAGGACGCGCGTGACGTAGACCGAGCTGACTACTGTTTCCTCACACGCGATCTGACACCTGTGGACTTTAAATTGCTCCCGTACCCTCGGATTATCGGCGCGCGGCGGCGGCGGGCTGGTCACACGTCCATTGAGGAACGCGAAAGGTCGCGGCGCGCGGTTCAAGGCGCAGGAACGCGACGGGGCCCCGGCGGCGACATAGCGGCGCGCGCAGTGCTGTTGCGGCGTCGGCGTCGCGGCGCGCCGTGCCGTGCCGTGCTGTTCGCGTCGCGAGGCCGCGTCGATGTTGCTTTATCATCGTCGAGCGAGGTGAACACTGTCGTTTAACATCCTTCGACTTCACGTACGTGAGATGCTTTTGACACCGCGAGCGTCTCGCGAAGGTATAGTACCTTGAGAATCGCCAAATGGCGGATTTTTACATTTGTCGACACCCAGACGTAGTTTGAATTCTAATTCTGGGTATGATTTAATTCTGAAAGAATTCTCTGTTCTGTCGTCCATTTCAGGGCAAATGTTGGTGCAAATTTCAATTAGAGTTGAGGACGCTGTTACGACAGTCTACATTTCCACCCTCTCCCCACCTCTCTTCCTGTCATTCTATGTACTTCACACTATGTGGTATCGGAATGGTACTGGTGCCTGAGGCGCACATCCATACCATTAGGCTGTTTTATTTCGCCAACTATTCTAATAAATACACAGTTTGCCCGGCCTCCAGAAGCCGTCCATAGCCGGAATGCAGGTGTTATAAGTCCCAACTGAAACGTACTCCATCATCCGGTCGATACGCACCGCCGTCGGCGGCCACGATTGCGCGCCGCTGCCGCCGCCGCCGCCGCCGCCGCCGCCGCCGCCGCCGCCGCCGCCGCCTCGCGCGCCCGGGCCCCCCGCGCGCGGCTTAAACGATGTGCGTCCGGCAGCGCTCACTTCTCGATGAGAAGCTATTAATGCGGCCGATAAGCAGAGACACCGATCTCAGTCACGAGCGGGGCGCTATCCATTGGGACACCGTGTAAGGAGCTGCGAGAGCCTACGCCTCCCGAGAACGCCTTTTAACTGTTCCTCATTATCTTGTCACTAACTGGAAATAAATTATTCGTCGAGCGATAACTCCGTCCTCTGCGGGAAACGGCGGCGGCGGTTGGTTGTGGACCGCACGGTGTCGGAACGCGCGCGCGCGCGCGCGGGCGCGGGCGCTGGGGCCGGAGGTCCGGGTTCGACGCACGGCCGACGGACACCGAGATACCGGCGCGCGCGCACGGGGGTCACGGTCGCAGCCTTCCGATCCGGAGCGGACGCATCCGGGAGCGCAGCGCGCGCAGCGGCAGCGGCAGCGGCAGAAGCAGCAGAAGCTGCCCTGGGCGACGCAGGGGGAGGAGCGTCTTCGCGCGCGGGGCGCGTGCGCTGCTGTGCGCTGCTATGCGCTGCTGGGTGTACGGAGGGGGCAGTGGGACACGCTCGGTTGATGCCTACCGTCCACTACACTATGTACATCATGATACCGGGACAATGCTGTCAAAGGTGTATAAATTAATACCCCTGGGGAAGGGGTATTAATATAGAAATCCAAGAATTTAAGAAAACGGCCACAGAATACACTTCTCCCTATAGTACGCCACAGAGTTTTTAACTGTTTTTGACGTTAATCAAAGAAATAATATTGTATGCGTTGTTCCAGATAGTCTACAATAGTAAAGTCTATACATTCTTCCGCTTGTTTTCACTAGTGAATAGAAATTTGACGTGCCCAAAATGTTTGGATTTCTTTAAGAAGGGTATGTTTAACATTTGACGCCCAGATGGCCGGAAAAGTGCGCGAGTTCAGACCGGTGACTCCGAATCCCGCCGTCTAGGATTTGTCTCGCCTTTTTTGTGTGCGGAAAGCCACGCGTGCACGACACCACACACGAGGAAAACACCAATCTGATAGAGAAACGAACTAATTAAGGGAGTGTAAATGGTAAGTAGACGAAACTGGAAAATCCATCACGAAAACGCACATCGCATCTCAATAGAAATAAATTTTAAAAAAGAGCGCAGTATTTTCCTTAATGAAAATAATTTTATTATGCCATTAGTGGAGATTAACATCATCTGTATTATGGACATGTCTTATGAACATGGTATTGGTATTTAATTCCATTTATGAATAAATACGCTTTTGTGCGCCATGTCATACTTTAGACCGTTTACAAATAAATCCCCTCCCCATTCGTACTGTGATGATAGGGCCTGAACTCTTAACGCCCGCGGCATTTCCAACTCGCGCTCGCCGCCGCCGCCGCCGCAGCCGCCGACGTCGCTCGCTTCTGCTGCAGTGACACGGAACATTCCGCGAGGGTAGAGAACCTTTCAAATGTTAAAGCCTACACCGCAGCACACAATAGCGGCACTTGCGGTTAAACAATGAAGCCAATTACGACTTGGCATTTTCTGGCCGTGTTCCCGCGGGCTCAACCGCTTGCGGTCGGCTTCAGCTTTGTGCGGGGCGAAATACTAGCAGTCGCCTGAGAGGAGTTACTAACGATACTTTTGAAAATGTTCACCGCGTGAGTTTTTTCACTGTCGACGTTCGATAAAATAGTCATAAATTGAAATGTATAATTTTGAAACGGGCTCTGTAGTTTCCTTAGGTGAAATGTTCCAAATCGATGGCTAATTAAATTAAGTATATCTGTTGATACTCGTTTGTCAACGCAGCATATCTAAAGAAAATAATAACTTCGAATTCAAACTGCCTAGAAGCCTACAGTTAGCGCGGAAATTTCTTTCTTGTCAAACAAATGCTTTGTATTTTAATTGAAGTAACGAGTCAGCTGGGTGCAAGACGACGACTCGAGTCGTGAATATCTGAAGGCACAAAGGCTGAATACTGATTGATACGTTCGTAGGAAGCTTTTGTGCGGTAATTCCAGGCGGCATATATTATCCCCGCACGTTTTCTTGAGCCCTCATTTTGCTAGGTGCCAGAAGAGTGGGAGTTAGGTAATTTCGATGAGCGGTCTATGTTATCAAATCAGTAGCTCGTTTTTCAATGCAAAATTGTTTTTATTACAGAGGAGCAAATATTTCTTCTTATCTGAATGCCAATAACGCCCGTTGGTATTCTTTGATCTGAATTCAACTAATGCTAGTAAATGAGTGGGGGTATGAAGTCCGTGGTTCATGAAAACGTGCGGGTATAATACCGGACTGGGTACATTCCCTTTCGCGGAGGCAGCGAGTGTACGCTCCGATGGCGGCGCGCCGGGTCTCGTCCACTTCGCTTTTGCGGCCGACCGCCTCTGAAGGCAACCGCGTCCTCGCCGCAGCGACTACGCGTCGGTCGGGCAGCGAAAGGGGCAGACAGGGGCGCTATACTCGCTTTGCGGTTTTCGGTCGCGAACCGTGAACCGCCCCGCGCCGCGAGCATCCGCGTCCTCGACGCTCTCGCCATCACGTAGAACACGTCGCTCCGGGACGTGCTTCGGTTCGCAGACGTTGCAGCTCCTCTTTCACTTTCTAATTGAGATAGGTACAAATGGAGCAGAGTTTTTTTGTTGTTTTTTTTTTTCATCCGAAGATGTGTGCCAGCCGGGTTGGCTAATTCGAAGTGTCGCGGGTTTCAATACCTCTGCTCGAATCCACTTTGCCCCTACCAACGAAATGTTATTTATCCCTTTGCACAGACTCGGGCCCACCCTTCAGCGACGTTCAGAACATGTCCGAACTCGTACTCCTCGGCCCCAAAAAACCCTCTCCTGAGTATCAAGAGTGACCGGTGGGCGAAAGTAAGAAAAAAAAATTGGTTTTCGAGCTATCTAATGTTTGAATATATATAATACTGATAGTGCAATTTTTTATTGTGTTATGAGTTCGCGAAATATAGTATAAGATTTTTTAAACTTTCGACGCAGTTCGACTTTTTTCGTGTTTCTCATGATTTTCGACATTCTACCCCGCGAAGAAGTAGTACATGCTGTTTCGTCGCCAGGAAATTGCCAGCCAAACGGGAAACCCCAGAGACGTCAGGTATTTCGCCGTTTGCCGCGAACGCGCGTCAGCTACTTTCGCTGGTGAGTGTGATCGTCATACACACTCTTCCTCATCTCTCCGACCCGTGATCCTGCTATACAAGTTCTTTTAGGGAATTTCGAAATAATCTCGACTCATCAATAGTAGAAATAACGATTATGGGCGAAAACAAATCGTTCTATCTATATCGGCCCTGCTATAAAGTGTGTTTTCACGGTAGATTTTGGGCAGTCAACTAGTTTCGCAAGATTGCGTCAGTTCTTCGTATTGCCATTCTCGTCTTTTGGCGGTCTTCGGCGATTGCGAAAGAACTTCACAACTAAAGTGTATTTGAGTATTTCCATTAACGGACACACCGAGCGAAGTGTCTTAAGGGGGTAGCGCGCTGACTTCTCATTCGGAAGGCACAGGTTCAATCCCCATGCCGGGTTTTTCGTGGTTTCCCTCGGTCATCCAGGAGAATACTGGGATGGTTCTACCGAAAGCCACGACCGCGAAACCGGCATCGCTAGCTGAATTCGTTAACTAAGTCAAGTCGCGATGGTTGAGCGAATTCGAGACATCGCGGGCTCCTGGTTGGTTGACTGACTAGGAACCTCGGAATCTAACGGCGCCGAGGCCAATTGCCCTTTACGGGACATAAAATTACTAAATACAAATACAAATTAACGGACACACTATAAGGCTTTTCACCCAACTTTACGAACTAGATCCGTGAAGAACAAGAACTGCTCATCAGTTAAGCGCACGCAGTTTTATTGCTGAGCCACTTAAAAAAACACTATTGGGAGTATGTCCAAAATAATATTTAACCTTTCGTCTACAACGTAAAACGCCGGGACATGAACACAACGTCGGGTCTTTATGACCCAACTCAGATATTTTGTGAAATTTCTCAATTTTAACATTCTAGGAGACTACTTTTTTTTTCAAAATATATATCCTTTTCGTCATTTTAATGAACGATAAATTCTAATTTTCTCCAAATAAATGTCCATCACTGCCCAAACGCATGCGCGTTTTTCTCGGCTTTGGGTCGTTTTGACCGGTACGTTGTAGAACAAAGGTTAATTGAATGCGAATTTAGAAGAAATTGTTGTGCGCGTTGCTGGAAATTTCACAAATTATTCAACGACCATGTCGTCCACCGTTTGTTTTAACTTCATGCACTTAATAAAGCAACAAACCAGTTTAAATATAGCAAACTCCAATAGATGCTGGGGGATGCTGCGCATGATGCCACGAGTCCTCCACGCGAATGGGAACGGGAGCGCGCCGCTGTCCAACTTCAAGCGCGAGCGAGCGCTTGCGCCCTATCGTGTGGAAACATTGCGTCTTCACCGACGGCCGAGTGTGAACATGTGCGTCGCAAATGGCAAGGCTCGAGGAAAGAAGAAGAGGAGGAGGACGCCGCCGCCGCCGCCGCTGCTGCGAATCGTTCGCGCCCTGCGCAAAACAGCCTCAGCCTCAGCCTGAACGTCAGCGTCAGCACGAGCATCAGCGGCGGATTGCGCGTCCGCGCAAGCACGTGACTGCCAATCGTTCGCCGAGCAGAACACGCGCGTGTGCAAAAACGATGCTCACTAAAGACTGTTAATCTTCTGCTGTGTAACTTCAGGGGAAGAATGGACACGCGCAATCCAGACGATATGTGTGTAGAAGAAGGAGCGTGGGCATTTGTTCACGCATGCAATTGTTAGTTGGGACGAAATTTGATGTTTCCAGACACGTCTGCTGCTGTCATCCTGTTGTCCCTTTACTGTACTGAATGCACTTAAGTGCAGTATTTATCTCTGGGGGTGGCAGTGTTGCCCCCCCCCCCCCCGCTAGATGGTGCGCTAGGCGATGATCTACACATAGGGTTGCGGGAGATTTCCCTTTTCAGGTATCTCCCCCAGCAAAACCCGGCCACAAACTGATCAAACTTTAGGGCGCTCACTGGTATCCAGCCGGGTGTGGTGCTGTAGTGCATGTAAGTGTAAATACTCGTATCAGAAAGGGGAGAGGATAAGACGAGAAATAGGAAGGAGAAAATGCACGTGGTCCATGGCGCGTTTGTTACGTTCCTGCTCCGGCACTGGTCTGCTACTGATCCAAACAAACACGCATACACACACACACACACACACACACACACACCGGAAACTACCAGAGCTGAGCAACCGGCCCCTTGAATTTTCCTCAAGGCACCGACTGAACTGACCTAGCCAGAGTCGAAAATCCGCCACAGTCGGAACTCGAAACTAGATCCTGTTGGTCAGAGTTGCAGAGAAAACGGCAATGCTGGCTCCGACCTAAACTAGGTCGATACGAAATTGTTTAATGATAAGTATTTTTGCACATCTCGATGGGAGTTTTCGCGGTTTCCGTCAAAAGACTTAGCAGATGCTGGGATGGTTCTTTCCTTCGTTTCTAGAGAGTAAATATACCTTTTCTACTCCCTTCTGAAATGTCACACAGTTTTTACTGTTTGATATCTAATAAATAAGGTTAAAAATTGGTCGATCGCTGTGGGATAGTCTTTATTTCACTGTTCTCTGGGGTTCGATCCGGGATGAGATCGGAGGATTTAAAATTGTGGAGAGAAAACTCTGTCGTACTCAGCCTCAGGACAATTAAATTGTGTGACGTCACATCCGATCAGATAAATAGTTCAAGTAATAAAACTCCCAGTGAAAGATATGTTTGCTGGCGGCGAATATCCGGAGTCAAATTCATTCTCACGCACACCGCCGAGAAGCATGGATTTTGAGGACAGAATTTTAGTTCTCAATTTGGAAGTAGAAACAAAAATAAAAAAAAGATAAATATTCAAATAAAATAACTGACCGAGATTTAACAAGGATAGTAGTATATCATCTCTTGTATTATTGGGATATCGATTATGTAGGTTCTGTAATGTCTTTGAAGGTCTACGTGTTTCACTTCATAATAAATAGTCCATCAATTAAAAAATGCGCAATTTTATGATGGGAGACACTGGTAGGACCTTTCGGTGCGTCTCACTCAGCATTAAACTAGCACTGAACGGAACTCTTTTCTATGAGATTTTATTTTATTATTATTTTTCCAGAAAAATATGCCCAAAAATGGACGAGGATTTAAAATACTAACTAATTAATAAAAATGGATTTAAAATATTTCGCGTTAGCGCGGCAGCCTTTAAGCGTAGCTTCCACGCTCGAGGCGCCGTTCGCGTTGGCGACATTAGCGTCAATGCAGAGCCCGACGGCGATGTCGATGTCGATGTCGATCTCGATGTCGATGTCGATCTCGATCTGTTACGGACAGGAGCGTCCTGCAGCAGCCACGAGGCGCGAAATGAGGCGGGGAGGAGTGGGGCGAGCGCCGACCAGAGGAAGGAAAATCCCGTTCCTCGCCTCGTTGATATAATACGCTGCCTTCTCTCCCCGTTGCATTTCGTAATTCCCGGCAAACTGTACTGTGACACTTGAAGCTGATTAGAGGACAACGCGCATATGTTTGCTTAAAACGAAATCACTTAGACATATGTTTCGACTTGATGTATGTGATGCTGATATTGAGGCTAAGATGTGAACATGAGCTCCGTTCGGAAACAGCTGGGAGTTTTTGAGCTGGCATTTTGCAATCCTTGTTTTGGTGTATTTTAATACAGGGACGTAAGGGGTAGGGGGATTTTAATGAAATTACGTTTTTTTCTTTTCAGTTTAGAAAAATGCCATTTAGCATAACAAATATTTTTATGTAATTACAAAAGGAAATGACACACTTTTATGCTTTTTTTTTTTTACATTTTTCCCGTCATTTTAATGATACGTGCTTCGAATAATATTTACGAGATGCAACAAATGGTCTCCACAGAATTCCTGAGTAGCCTATTCGATTTCTTCAGTCAGAAATTGTAATGTCTGTCATAGTGCGTATGTAATCTAAGGTTCCTGTAAAGCTTATTAATGCCATTGTCGGTTTAGCCGATTTCGGGATAACTAAAGACAGATTTTCTGGTAAAGAACAGTCCAAAAAATAAAGTTTGAAAGCTGAGCTAACTTGAATAAATAGGAGCCTCGATTACATCAGTAACGTATACAGCTTGAGTTGTTAATCGGAACTGATTTTGATGACATTTCTTACCTCATTTTTCCTAGCTTTTAGGGCATTTTAAAAACATTTTAAGAGCTTTTTATTGATAATTTTTGGCGATGTTTTAGGTCATCAAAATCCGTCCCCTAGTGATGGGTATTTGTTCTGGAGATAGTCATTTCAAACAATACAGACGAAGAGGAGACGGCCGTCACGGCTCTCTCTCTCTCTCTCTCTCTCTCTCTCTCTCTCTCTCTCTCTCTCCTCTCTCCCTCGGACCTCAATCCCCGCCACTGCCAACTCCAACTCTCCCTCTGCCTCCTCGAAGCGGAAGCATTTCACTTCGAATCCGCCACGCACTTTTTAAGCTGTACTTCCCGTAATTTACACTTATTACAGTTGAGCTACACGCCGTCTATCGTAGTAGCATATTTCTGAACTTTTTCCTCCCTATCCGTTCCAATTTTATTTGTACATGGAAAGTTGCAATTTCCTCTTCAAGAACTTTAAAGCCGTTTGACTGGATTGTTATTTTTGTTTTAGGCGAAGAAGAGAATGAACCAAAAAAATCACGGGCACGAAGAAGACGAAACACAAGAAGCAAGGAATTATAGGAGAATAATTACAAGATGTCAAAAGAAGATGGTGTCTGTGGCTTGTGGCCCGCTACTCGTTTTTGCGCGCTCGCTCGCTCCCGCCCGCGCTCGACCTCCGGCCGCTCGCCCCCGCCTCTTCTCCGCCCCGCCCCTCCCTCCCTCCCCGTCTCGCCCCGCCCCACCCCGCTAGCGGAGCTCCCTTGCTGACGCATGAGTCACGGCGTCTTGATGGGCCGGGCAACTGGGATGCCCGCCCGCTACCGCGGCTTCGTACGCCGCGCCGCAGCCTTCGCGAGCCCCATGTACCACCAACATCAGTCAGTCTTCGTGCAGCTGCTCTGCGGAACGGTAGGACCGCGTGCGAGGCTGCCGTTGCCCGTCGAAATTGTTCTCCTACCGACAGGCCAAAAGGAGGTCGCCGCTTTGGCGTGCCCTAGGAGGGCCACTTCTGGACAGTTTTGGCGAGAGGCGAAAAGATGGGGCCCGGGAGATCTGAGGAAAGTCTTCGAGCACCGGATCGAAACTATTACAATACAATTTTTATGGTGTGATAAGAGAAGTCTATTTTCATATTTTCAAATGTTCTCATTAGTGAGAACTATAATTGTCAAGGGACAACAAGAGAAGTAACGTATATCCGTTTGCCCTCTCGTTTCGCCTCTCGCTGTGATGTACAACTTTCTTACAGGTTCACTTTCTGATCTATTAGCACACGCTGCACTTGCAGTTTATCTCAGGCAAGACCTTTGAAAATATCGTCCACGTTTTTTTCTTCAGTTCTTTCCAGAGATATGGCCATGCAGAAGAGAATTCTAACCACATGCTAATACATAAGGAACCAAATAATGCAAAACAAAAATTATGTATGTGCTATTGGTTAAGAAAAGTGATCTGCCAACCTTTTCTTAACCAACTTCACAATTTTATCACTTTCCCTTTGACAAACCTATGGAGGTTTCGTGCAAAAGCGATAACAGAACGGGGTAATGAAGACACTGAGAACGAAAAGTAGGTAATTGACAGGTTCGCGGAAATTAGGGGTACAGTTTCTAAGTTAATGTGAAAATTCAAAAGGTCTTTCACAGGCCACCACGTCAATTTCCTTGTCGAAACATTCCATTGTTAACAAAACTTTGAGGTATCGTTTAAATTAGTTTTATTCCCAGAGCCTCTGTTGATAAAAGTAGGTTTTCATTTTTGATTCATTTAAATCTTTATTGCTCATTTCCCATCCGCGCAGAAATTTAAAGAAAACTGTAACCTCCGACCATGTGAGAGGCGTTTGTGATTTCAAAACATTGAAACAGTTCCTATTTTGACAAAAAATGCAAATATTTGATTGTTTTATTCCACCAATTACTGCGCATACCGATTCTCGTATTCAGCGCGTCACTACTTGACACAACACATGAGACAGCACGGCATGAAACACACGGGAATTCACGAGTTCCTTTAGGGAACAGCAACTTTTTTTATATTACTGGTATGTAAAGAACCGTTTTATTGTACATTACACTTGTTGCAGAATTCCTGAATACTGTTTTTGTTAAAATATTTAATCTTTACAAAATTAGTACAGTGTTATATGAGAGTATTTTATTTGTTGTTCTTGAGCAGTATGGGTGCTTCGTTTTAGAAAGCCACTTTGGGTGGTTTTATTCAACATTTTCCTCTAGCTTGCCACTAGTATTGAAATATTTTGAATATTCCATTATTTCTGTGACCTTAATTTAGGTTTGAGAATAACGAAATTGGTTTTTGCTGCGCAGGTAATCTTGTCAGCAACACAATCGACCACCCGACATTTAAAGTTAAGAAGCAAAAATCATAAATGAGGTTCTCCTAACCTATTTTATTACAGCGCCATTAGTTCCTAATTTTCTCAAATTGACCTCTTTTAGCGAGGAATTTTCCTGTATGAAGATTTTTCCAAAAGATTGATGCTAATTAAAACCGTTAGTAAATTGGTAAATAGCCTAACTTTTTTTCGATATTTTCAATTTAAATCAGGAGCTGGTTTTAATGCATTGCGGGAAAATCCTTTCCTCGCTTAACAATATTTAACACGCTATTCGCAAACTTTTAATTATCTTATTTATTTCTCCGTAGTATGTACAACATTACGTTCCGTTTTTGTCATTTATTTTCACTAATCAAATATAAAGGGATCAGTGCAATAGTGTTCTAAGCCACATTTTAAAGAAACGGAGAAATATCATGGTAAGAAAGAGTTGTGAAGAGAAAAATTAGCGACTTCATTCTTACCTTTTTGTAGAAAAACTGGTTAAACCAACTATGTACAAAGATTGTTCACCTCGTTATAATAAAAAACAATGTTATGTCTAAATGGTAGGTGGGATACCAACAATGACAATTTCAGTACATCTATTTATTCCGACAAATCTCAGAGTTGTCCATATAAAGCCGTGTCGTCATTGAATTGTTGAGATCTCTCGTATAGGCATGGTGGGCGAGACTTGGTGAAGTTCCCGTACTAGGCTGCATCGTGTGGCTATCCTGAGCCAGGACCCTTACTCTGCTCGGACGGTGCTGCGTCGTGTGCTGCTGACAGGAACTGCTGGTTCGAACTCCTGCCTCGAACTCTTCATATTCGTCGTACTCCGTGAACTCCTCCGGCGAACTGTTTGCGAACTCGGCTGTCGGGTTCGGCGCTGTCCGCTAATAAGGCCCAGCAAGCCATACCGCGAGTCTAGGCCCGCAGGGCTCGCTGTCCCGACAGGGAGCAACCTTTCCATACTCCGTGGTGGCGAAACGGTGAAACCCTTCCCGATTGGTTGGGCCCATGCCGGCAGTGCGCTACTACTGATCGAGTGGGCGGCGAGCGTCGGAATCCGCCAGTGGCTGCCGTGGCGCGCTGAGAGAAGCGGCGGCGGCGCGGGCCGATGCAGTGGCCCCGGGCGCCTAGTGCTCTAGGTTGCTCGTCATAAATGACAGGTGTCAATAATTCATTTTTCATTTTTTGAGGGTTAAACCACTATTCTGCTCAGCACTTCAATTGTAATGGTAAGGTTACGCGCACAAAAAATATCAGATGGCAGGGTGCAGAGCGATGGGGATGGTGGAGCTGGGGGTGTATCCAGTAAAGGAACGTTCAACAGCGTCATAAACACCAATTCAGTCGATGATAAAATCTTTTCACTCGCATTATTCATTACTAACATAAGATTCTTCAAACGTCTTAACAGTCACTGTCCTAATACATTTTTCATATAGTTTCTGTTACTATTCCTGATAGTAAAGAAGCTGCACATTAGCAATTACTTTTACGAAAAATCCATTTCCAATGAACATACAATTTAATCCTTCAATGTATTTTATTTGTGACTTGCCAGTTTGCAAAGACTAAGTAGTTTTTTCTTCATTGGTCAAAACCACAAATACGTACATCTGGTATGATTTTTACTATCCTTATTAAGTATACACACATTTACATAGCTCCTTTTTTTAAAAGACGTGCAATGCTATCTTCCTTTTTCACAGAACACATGTGACAAAAAGTAATTACGTGTGTGGTGATTACAATTACCAATATTTATTGGTATTACAACTTTTCATAAACGAATTACACTTCCTTGAAATCATAATAGCATCAAAGAATTCCAAACCACAAAGCAATGAAATGTGTCCACAAGCCAACAAAATCCAATGAGAACTATACTTGTGTTGGTCTTAAATATTAATGAAAATGGTTTATGAGATTCTCTTGTTAATTCATGTTATACCATGATTCTTAAAAGATATTCATCATACCTCTTCAATTTAAAATGGTAATACAACTGGTAAGTGCACTATGTCAAATGAAGGAACAACAAAACATTTTCAAGCATACCGTATTTATTGATGTCTAACCATTTCCTCTAATGTTTACGTCTCAACTTCTGCCTTGCAATTAACATGCACTATTTTTTAAATATCTTAACTAAGTCCTCGAACATTCTCAAATGTTAACAATTATTGGTCTCTCTTGTCACGTTTGAGTTCCCTCTGAAACAAGTTGTCAAATATCAACAACTGGTCTATTATGTCACATTTGCGTTCCCTCTGATACGAGTGCCACATATAGAGAATGCAAGAACATATTTTTTTCTTAAGACATTTTTTCTACTCAAAATTTGACTTCAAATTAGGGTGCTTGTTGTATACCAATGTCTGATATGTGCTTTTAAATAAGAGATTCGCAGTAATTTTTGCTCTCTTTTCATATTTTACTCGCTTAAGCTTTTATTTCTTTAAGAAACGGGGTTTTCATGAGATCAAAACGCTCCCATAAGGGATCCCGAATGAGGAATGAGAATATGAAGCACTTTTGTGTCGGTTTGAGGATGGTATCTCACTTTATAACGTGGGAGTTTAATATGTATTGAAGCATGCACTCTCTTTTATCCTATGCAATACCTCGTAACTTGATAAAATACACGCGAGTTTTTATCGTGTACTAAAACGCAATTACAATTTCCACATCCACTGGACAACAGTTCACGTGGGTTTTTTCTCC
This sequence comes from Teleogryllus occipitalis, assembly GCA_011170035.1. Classification (NCBI taxonomy): domain Eukaryota; kingdom Metazoa; phylum Arthropoda; class Insecta; order Orthoptera; family Gryllidae; genus Teleogryllus; species Teleogryllus occipitalis. The sequence continues at coordinate 81,113 of BLKR01014777.1, read as the reverse complement.
CTTCGATTACTCTTTGGAAGTATGTCAACGTCGAATGTTCCACTATAAGTTTTTGGGTAAAGGATTGAATCTTTATTATTAAATTGCAAATTTCGGATTACGGTTATTGTCATGTATTCGTTTGGAATGCCTCACTCAGTAGATTCGTTTTTTTCGTGGTTTTCTTTTAATTTAGTCTCGGTGTTGTACCAAAGTTGTATTTTGAATGAAAATCCATATTTATGTGAAACTACGACATATTTTCCGTTCATGAAATATTCGAGATTTGACATCGTAAGGTGTTTTCGAATTCCAGCAAGGAAATTTTCATAAAGAAACGCATTTTCATAAAGGAATTTATCTTCAACTAACGCGTAGTTTTAATGTCTGCCTAAAATATTTAATTAATATTTGAACGTCTTAGCAATACAGAATGTCTTGCTTGTAACATTTAATAATGCTCATGACTAATTAAGTTGTATAAGTACTGAGTTTCAGAAATGAACGTATTTAAAGGAAAACCTGCTTTTTAAGCTAACTACGCATTGTTTTACCACAGTATCTAAGATTATTGGTAAACGCGCCACTAACCTATTGCTTGAGGATTTATTAAAACAATCTTGAGAATATCAAGAAATTTTTGACACTTTCATTTCACGTACTCTCCTAAAATTGGACGACATTGATCTCCTAGGAACATGGGCAAACTATGTAGACCACACTGCATAGTTTAGTTTATCATTGAAGACGCAGAGAATATGCGCTGTATGGCCAACGAATATAATATAATTAGAATTATGAACATAATTTTTATACAATTTTCGAAACGATTCTTACTTCAGTGTCTTCAATTTTTTTAATAAAAAAGTAATTTTAATTAATACTAATTTAATTCAACCTAAAAACAGTAAAAAAAATTGCTCGGGTTTGTTTTATGAGATATAGAGCTACATAATAAGTGTGTCTGTAGTACAGACATCATTTCGTGCTGGAAGCAAAATATCGATTATATTTATATTTTCTTGATATTACGTGCAAACATTGTCTTGTTTTTTTTCGTAAGAGTCGTTTTTCCGCCAGTTTTATTTTCGGGGCAAGGAGACTGCATTCACAGAAGTTTCCGCACGCTGCAAAGAAATGTGATGCAACTTACCAACATATGGAATTGTCGCTCGTGTCTCTAATTATTGCACTCTCGAGGGGTCCCGGCCAGTAGAAAGCTAACAGTTCTCCCACGTCATCTCGCCCGCGGCTTGGCTCGCGCCGCCCCGCCGTTTCCTCACAGCCACGCGGCTTCTCGAGCAGACGGCAAGCTGCAGGAACTACCGGGAACATGACGCAACCATCTCCACTAAACTCTCGGCGCGCCGGCACGGATAGAACCGTTCATGCTCCTTCAAGTTAGACCGATTGAACCGGTTGTCAAATTGTTGCCGCCCCACGTTCCCACAGGTGGTTCCATTGTCCCGTCGGCAGTTTGCCAGGCACGCCTCACTTGACAGTGGATGGGGTCCTTTAACGTTTTCCCCGTTGAGGGAGTATGTTCGTAACAAAGGCGACAGGAAACCTGTGATTTTCCTGAATATCTCTCTTGCCTTTCCGTAATTACATGGTTTTGCTCGTTAAAATCGTAATTGTAACGTAAATCGTAAACGTAACGTAATCGTAAAAAATCGTAAAAATTACTGCAGCAGAACAGAAATCTACTTCAGTAATTGCGACTTTCGATATCACCGCCTACTTGTCAAATATTAAGCTTTCAGATTCACAGACTTTTCCACCGCCATACAACTTCCACACCTACTAGAGTGGGCGACCGCCGCAGCTGGCGTCATTCTACGTCAAGATATAATTCGTATTGATTCAGTCGTCGAATTTTACAAACCCGTTTTTAACTTTTCCCGCGGTGAGAGAGAATGTCGCTGGGAGCCATCGGTTTTCTCTGAAAATCCCTCTCGCCTTCTCAGAATTACTTAGAGATAAATAATTTAATAGCATAATTTCATAGGTGAGTGGTTAATTTTTCGATATTTAAAGTGGGGTACAAATAATTAATCGATATCGCCTCCACTCGCATCGAACGTGACTCGAGCGTTGCAACTTCGAACAGTCGAAAAGTCGGGAGCTGAGGCGTCGGGAACCACTGGACGCGCGAAAGATTATCTGGGTCCTCCTCTCCCGAACGAAGCCATCACGTAAGGGTCCACCGATGAGCGTAATTAGACGGATAATTTGAAGCATTACAGGCGGCAGAGTAATCGACAACACTGGGTGGAAATAAAACATACAGCAAGACTTCGTGTCTCACAATCACATGGTCCCGGTTTAACGTCCAATTAGCTCCTCATCTGAAACTAATGGAAATCAGGTACCAAACTCGAACTGGACTGGGAGAAGAGGGGGGGCGGGCATTTCTTCACATAACATCCAGAAAGTTATACGCTAGAACTCATAGGAATGTTGACGGTTCAGTTAAAAATATTATTACCAGGTAATCAAGTGCTAATGAAAACATGCAAAAAGCAAGCGGCCATGAGCGGATACGGAGACGGTAGAGATGTCGGGGAGACGGAGGGCAGTAGCAGGCGAGGTGGCCGGTAGCGGCGACGGCCGCGGGATTATGGAAATGAGGCGCGTGAAGCGGAGCAAAGAGGCGGCAAGGGAACGCGCACAGCTGTGGCCGCGGCCACAACATGCCGCACATTCTTACCCCCACCCCCACCCTCGACTCTGCAACCCGCCTTGCGCCTGCCTTACCCCGTGCCCAACCTGTTGCTCTGCGGACAACAAACACGAACATCCCCGGGTCGCATGTTGAACCCGTACCCTATGGACCCATGGACTAGATTGCGCAAGTACTCGTAACCTCCCTAAGCAGACCCTCACAACCTTTGAAGGAGTATCTAAAACGCACGTGTAGTTTCCCCATCGAATCGATTCTTACGCATTGGATTCCGGCACACTCAGATAATTTCGTACCAATATAGCGACAACTGCCTTCGTAGATCCATACATCGTTTTTCAAATTCATTCGACTGGATCGCATATTCGGACATTATACATACGCCTTGGTTTTAATAACATTTCCTTTCACTATTTACGTATCTCAGTTATCATTTATCAGATATTCGTTAGTGATGAGTTGAGGAAATTGCAAACGCATAACGACCAATATTAGCAATCTGCTATTAGTAACAAGATACTTTATTGTCCTTTAGAGTTACTCGAACCATTATGTTATTTATTCTCATCAAATGTATTCATTATATTAAACACTTGTATGCCCTGACAGTACAGAGTGTTTAGCGTTTTTAAGAAGGCCAATTAGCTATTATTTTTAAATATGATTTGTTTACCATCTCTTTGCATTTTAAAAAAATAATAATTATTTTGAATCTTGATGTTCTCAGACGTTCTCGTAGAACACGACTGAGGAAGTCTAAAGAATCACAACCACCTGGTTTGGCGACCCGAAATACATATTAGAAGAAGGGAACGGTTGGGTGTACTTCAAAATACTACTATATAATCCTCATTAACACGATTTCCAAGGGACCGAAATATTTGGAGTTCTTGTTATAAAAATTCGTGTTATCCAAGTATTATAAATTTGCGTATTACCGTAATCCCTTGCCGGGACGAAGTTTTGTTCGTGTTACGGAGAAAATTCGTGTTAAGGGAGTTCCTGCTAACGAGAGTTTACTGTACACTCTCTCTCTCTCTCTCTCTCTCTCTCTCTCTCTCTCTCTCTCTCTCTCTCTCTCTCTCTCTCTAAGAGACGCCACGGCATGTTTGGCGTCCTTGGGTTGTTAGATGTTGTGTGACAAAATCAAAACTATTGGAGCTGCCACGCCCGTAGTATATTGGGGTTTCATTAAGACATTTGCACACGTAAAACAGTGGTGTCTGCTTGCATGTATCGACATGCTTATTTAAATATTATCTCACAAATTGTACGACATAATTTGTATTTCAATAAATAATTACATTCATTATTTACGTTCTCATGTCGGTCATTCATGTACAATATGACCACGGGTAATGGCGACGGCTACGGAATTTTGGCTACCTGCAACCGAAATGAGTAGCAAGTGATGGTAAAATATGTTGCTATACATTCTTTGTTATTCTTGGTGTCCTGGGCATTGCAAAAAACACAAGATAAACGAAGCGTACACAAGAATGGAGTGACGTCATTCTTCATAATTCAACATGCTACAAATTTTAAATCTCTTCCGAATTCACTCAAGTATACGTATATTTTGCCTTCTCACATTTACTTCGTAAACAGAGAAAGTCTTGTAATCGTGTGCCGGAAAACGGGGAATTTTCTAGAGATAAACTGTTATTACCGGGCTCTGGTAAACAAAAAAAATATAAATCTTGTTCCTTCGTAGAGTAAATTACTTCCTCGAACACACTGTGTAGTCTGAATCCATGTTGTGGATCCTCGATACCGAAATATCGATTCACGACAAAATGTGTGTCTGTTCGTCAAACCGTCTGTCTGTCCGTCCGTCCGTCCTTACGTACGTACGTACGAACGTCGTTCCGTTCCATAGATATTGAATACACAGCGGGTTTGAAGAAGTAATTTACTATGGTATAAGGAACAAGATATATCCACTTTAAGATGTCATAAAATCATCCTTGAAATGGCCTGTTTCATCTATATTAGTCTGAAGCTGCCGGTGTTGTGTTTGCCTACAGTATTCACGGCTTTTAGCAATGTGAAAGTTTTCGAGCAGCTAATGATATGTTTCTTTCCCTGTAAATACTTATTGTCTTATTAACCTGTTCTCTCAATCCAACTCCGCGAACTTTAAACTTTTGTATGTCGTATTTTCTATATTAATAGAGGTGTTTGTGTTTTGCTTTGAAAGGTTTGCATTAAAAATGCAATGCACTTTGAAGACTATCTTTACATAGCAATACGTTATTAGTCAATGTTTTTGATGAAGAAATAAGAGGTCATCTTCGTCAACATAGTATTTTTATTTCTTCATATAAGAACGTCAACACCGAATCAGAATTCCCACAATTCAATGTACTTGAACTTTGTTTTTCATCATTAATATAATGCAATTTACGTGTGATAGGAAATTGTAAGGACGCAAATTGCACACCTTATGTGGCATGTTTTTTTTCTTTCTAGCATAGTCTGAAGCTGGCGCTGCAGTGCTTGTCTACAGTAATCACGATTTTTAGCGATGTGAACGTTTTCGAGCAGCTAGTGATATCCGTTATCCTCCCTGCATATACTTAACTTTTTATTAACCTGCTCTCTCAATTCAACGCCGCGGACCTCGAACTCTTGTATGTCTATCTTGAATATTAATACAGCGGTATTGGTGTTTTGATTTAAACGTTTTGGATTGCACTTATTTTCGAAGTCTATCTTTACATAGCAGTACGTTATTAGTCAATGTCCTTGACATTGTTTATAATTTTTCACAACTTCAAACTCTGGTATGTATGTTTGAGTCTTCTAACTTACCGATTTTTTAAAAATCGTTTTGCATAAAAAATAGCTTTTATTTTCGAATTCCAGCCTGGCTTAGGCAGGAGATCTATTCAGAAAGAGGTAAAAGTTCTAATTGTCCTTTAAGTTTTACATAATTGTAGCCCAAGAATTTGGCAAATTTACGAAAATGTGCTTCACTGCGTCCACTATTGGTTCTTTACCCTATGTGTGAAAATACTGGAAAAATAGTTTTATTTTGTGAAGATTGGTGAAGCCACGAGGATGGGACTGGTTGGCACTGCGTCAACCAATTGAACTGTAAAATGATAGGAGCCCCGATTGAGATTTTTTAAATTAAAGAACTGAGAAGGGAACTCAAAACTGAAAAACTGATACATGAACATCCACAAATTGATTGAACCTTTCTTTTCCAATATTACAGAAGATAATCAATGAACTCAAGATAATCAATATTACTCTCCAAAGTCTAAAACACATCTGAGATCAACATAGCACTGATCATATTGAGATTTCTGAGGGAAATACGATTTCTGTGGTCGTGAACGACACGTGACACAAAGCTACGCGAAGTTACCAATCAGCCAAACGTGAGTGCCAGCCAACTCTGTTCTCCCTTACATCATTAAATAAATTTAAAAGAATAATGGAAGTCAATGTGGCGGCGAGGCATTGGTTTCCTTTACATTGTTTGATATCCAGCGGTAAACTTCTTCGGCGAGAAAATTTCAGATTTCAGACTTCAAATTTCACCTATGTTGGAGGTTTTTTTATTTTTCGATACATTATCCCGAAATAGTCCTTCCCAGTCGACGCGTGCGCCGTCCTGAACAGCAACTGCCCCCTTCACCGCCCTCTCCGCCTTCTCGTGCTTGATTTATGGGAGCGGACGCGCGACATGGCGGGCGTGACGCGCGCGTTTCTCGCGAGAATGCAAATTAGCCTCCGTCGTCCTGGATTGTTGTCGGAAAAAAGTTGCACAATTTCCAAAGAAATCCAGCATTAAATGGGCGCACATCAGTTTCAGTTTTGCACCTGTCACTTCGGGATCGAAAATTTTGTCCTTTTTTCTCTCCTCCTCCCCGTTCTCTTGCCTCCCCAGCGCCGTACATTTCTTCCCTACGCGCGCGCCTTTTTAATTCTTTCCCAGTCACCGACAAATGGGACAGGTCGCTTTAATAACAAGCCTGCTGTGAAACGAAAACAGACCCACCGCCCTGTGAACGGATGTGATCCGGCTTGCCGAGACATCTCTGTCGCGGGAGGCTGAAATATTCGGTGTCACAAATCAATTTTAGAACGGCGAAGCCATATTTCTTGTGGTATCTGCCTTCGTGCTACCGATTAAAAAATCCTTAGAACTCGTATCACCGGACTAGTTTCCCATTGAAGCTGTTGGTAGCGGACGCACAGCCCATCGCGCGGACACACCGTCGGGCGAAGGCAGAACGCAAACCTTGAGTCTTTTAGAGGAAACAAGTTATGATTTGAATATCACTTTTTTCAGTGTATGTATTTATCGTGCTTCTTATGAATGAATGTATCAACTCCCCTACTTCATTTAAACGGTCTCTACAGGTGAAAAGTATTTTAATCATTTGTTGATACATTACCACAATATAGAAACGTCGGTGGTAATTATGCGCAGATATGTATAGCTTGTAATGAACTGTTGTATAAAAAGTAGTTTGTTCAATGGTGTTTGAAAAGCAGAAGCTTATTACTGCCGATACTTCCTTTCTCAGTACTACTGACTCGTCGGAGAGGGCAAGTTATTGCCGCAATATCATCTTGCCATCATGTAGCGGACGAAGATACTTTACTAGCGCGATGAACTGTTTTAGAATTAAATACTGAACAACAATTGTCTATAATGTATATTTTATATGACAGTGCTATCCTTGATTATTTAAAGCACATTTTGTCGCGAAACATTGTGGATTTTAGTAAATTTAGGTCCCAAAAAAATAATTCTGTTTAAAAAATACTTGTTGGTTGTCTTTAATATTCGATGATATACCACTGTCAAAAATCATGTTTTAGAATGAATATGATTTAGGTTTGTGGTTCGTTTATATGCCGTAAATCTGTGACATGGGACCACCTGCTTTACTTTCCTTCTGAACGAAGGCGTACGAACTATTTCATCGACTTGGGACTTGGTCCCGGCTCAACCCCACGAACTCGTACCGAACGTCGGCGAGAAGGAAAACGCTTCCAGGTTGTGGCGGTCGGCGCCCACGCGGCCTCCGCCAGCGCCAGCGCAAGAGCCGTGTCAAACGCCAAGGCAAGGCGGTGTTCGGGCGGTCTGGCCGCGGCGACGCGCTTCCGCGCCCCGCCGCCGCCGCCGCCGCCGCCTCCCGGCGCGACGCGGTCGCCGGCCCGCGCGCCCGCTCACTCGCCTTGACCTCCCAAAACGACGCCCAGCATCGAAATTTTGGACGAGCCGCGCCGCCGCGTTCACCCGATCTCGGCCAGCGGAACGTGTCGATTCGGACGTCGATGAAGGGAACCGCCTAATTACATGTGGGTCTATAGTTCTTTTCTCGCCTTGACTCTCGGATTTTATTATTATTATTATTATTATTATTATTATTATTATTATTATTATCGCTATCGCATTTTAACTTGTTTCCACTCGTGCATCTCGGTTACCATGAACAAGAGATACACGTTCCAACTGTCATAATCAGCACTGGATCAATCAACTTCCTCACGATATTACATGTGTCTAGTATGACAATCTTCTGCAGCTGGATGTATAACCCCTTCTTCAGTTGCAGTTCAGCCAGGATCTGATTAATGTAGGAACTTAGGAATTTCACCAGTGGCAGCTAGAATTATTGGTACAATCGTCACCATTTCCACGTCGCTCCACATTTCTTTTATCTCATTTGCCAGAGGTTGATATTTTATAATTTTTCACTCCTTTTCTTTGGGATGTTGTGAACTAGCGGGACCGCGACATCAGTCAGATACACCTTTTTGTTTCTCTTGTCATGCCATACAAAGTCCGGTTTATTAGATGATACAGACCTATCTCTTATGATGGACCTGTTCCAGTACATATTGTGATTATTTGTGTCAATGACTGGTTCCAGTGTGTACTTATAATATGGTGTTCGGTTATCCGTCAAAAGGTTATTATTGTGGCATAGTTGCTGATAAACCACTTAACAAACGTCGTCATGTCATTTTGTATATTCTGAGGATGCTAGAGAGCTTCATCCACTAATAATGCGGTCTATATTTTCTCTATGTTCTCTACATAGCCGACATTTGTCATCACGAACGTTAGTGTCTTTCAGGATAAATTTACGGTAGTTTTTAGTTGATACTACTTGGTCCTGATTAGCTACCACGAAACCCTCTGTTTCAGCAAAAAGTTCTCTCAAGCACAGCCATTTAATTGACGACTTACGGTCCATCAGTTCTCCCTCTATCTGGTATGGGTAGCGTCCATGAAGTTGTTTCTCTTTCCAGTTGCTGATTTTTTTTTTATTATTATTATTATTATTATTATTATTATTATTATTATTATTATTATTATTGACTAAACTCTGCATGACAATCCAACGCCACTGAGTTCGGTTGTAGTGCTGCTCATTCCCATCCTGTTGTGCCTAATTCCATGTGACAAACACGTCATTTTAAGTATTTAGCCGCACACCTCTTCCAGATGTGATAGCGTCTTACAAAAGGTATACTATGAGACGCTTTGTTGGATACGTGGCAAAAAATATGTACAAACTCATTTAATGTTCATAAAGCGAACTTTAACGAACTAATGATGTTTCTTATCCCATTTTATTTATTTAATAAAATGAACGTTACTTCATTTCACATGTCTGAAAACTACTGCATACAACCCAGTCTGTAATTACTGTCCTGCGAACTGTTGCGAAGTATTGCTTTCTATCATCAGTAGTAGTAACGCGTGTAAATTTCAAAGAAAATTTGAAATTCTTCTAGTTATTTTCGATAAAAGTGTCGTAATGCATCTTCTTACAATGCAAGATTGAAAAATGTATTTTTTTTTCAAATGAGTGACAGCTGTGATTCACGAAATATCAGCAAATTCTGTATTACAAACATTAATTCCCTGAAAAATCAAGAAATATTTGAGCGTGAGTATGGCATATTTAAAGGTTAAACATTAATTCTGTTTGGAAAAATATATGACTTGCTTCTAATTCTACGGTAAAGCCGAGAAAAAGCGAGTAGTTTTAAAACATATTGCTCAACGTTACGGAGTTACGGTTTCCTTGGATGGTTGTACTGATGTAAGTAATTTTACGCAGTTGTTAGTGTTTTTGAAGTTAGTGAATGTTACGCGGCAAAGACGTCTAGAGTATTTGCAAAAGAATACATACATTAATTTTTTTGTAGTACGTATCTCCACTTTACCGCAATAGTATCGTAATGAAATACGTTAAAGTACTTCATTATGAAACTGAATATAATGTCAAAGTTTGACTTTACCTAACCAAAGTGGATAAAATACAATATGCGATATTTCCGCGTTGGGTGAAATCTACCCATGTCTTGGTTTTTGTTAGAAGACACAGAGGATGCTTTCAACTCCACATCGTTCGTTATCGCCTTTGTCATATTTCCAACATTTAATTGTTCACGATTACGACAGATAATGTTTTTCTTGCAACACATAAAGCGGCGGTTCTTCCAGCTTCATGACAGGCACATAAAACAGTTTTATGACAGCTTCTTGCCGGCGCCTGAGGTGCACGGGGCGATAGAAAAGTGACCTGGAAGAGTGCTACCCACCTCGTTCACTTTTCATTGCCACCAAAGGCTGTCTTGTCTTCAACTTCCCTTGAAATGATACTACGCTCGTAGTGCAACGCATGCTAACATAGTTAAGAGTTCATGGGTACATTAATTACACAGACTCCCAGTTATCTTCAATATTCTTCGTTCCATCCCTCGAAAGAGATGAAAACTGATTTCTTGGTACAAAAGGATACAAGTTGTTCGGGTTTTGGGTTCGAAAAAATGGACCTTCAACTAAACTACAATGACACCGATCATATATTTTCTAATTCGTTGCTCGTGAAATAGACGCGAATATCATAACGATTTAGTGTCACACATCAAATCTTGAAGTAATGGTATATCAAATGCTCTTTATCCAAAATCATGACCAAATCAGGTTCTAGCCCCTGATATCTTTGTATTACTGCGTAAAGGGTTTATAATTACGGACATCATATTATTTAAGCACAGTAATTTTAAGTGTAGGTACAATTAATGACTACAGCCGGCCTCTCGTTTCTTGTACAATTCAGTCGTTAAGTGTTAATAATTGATATCGTTTGTGAATTTCATGCTACGTTTTAACTTGGAAGATTTCGGGGGCATATATAGAGTGATAAAATTAATAAATTTTTGCATCTGTTTCTAACGGTTGACGAGGCATTTTATGCTAGAAAATGAGTCATCTCAGTGAAGGTACATTAAAAAGTCGGATGCCATTTGGAAGGTGTCCAAGAGCTCGTATACGCCGTGAGCAACGTGAATTGCAGAGGTGCTATGTCAGCTAAGAAAAATAAAACGCGCGTTCAGGCGAACGGCTGGGACGAAGGCGGCCGCTGCGAGGAGGGAGGGGGAGGCTGGATGGCTAGGTGCGCGTTTCATTGCGTTTCGATGGCAGAACACCACCAGACCCACGATCTCCACCCGCTCCCCCGGACGTGTTGCCCCTCTTCCCCCCCGTCCTCGACGCGATGCCGCTCAAACAGGCACTGGAGGCGCTCTGGAGGATGGTCGCCCCTCGCCTAATCCGCGACCCGCATCAGGGTCATTTGTGTCCCGTTACGCACACTCGCTCTTTCACACCACGGAGTGCTGGACGAGCTGGAAGAGCCTCTTCCGCGCCAGTCACCAAATCTGTGAGCCTCTTCTCCGATCGGCCAAGAAGGTTGTTCAGGGCATCAATTGGAGCCCTGTAATGCCTCTGAGCCTGGAGTCCTAGGGTTCGAATACCGACGGTGACAGGATTTTCGACATTACATAGCTAAGTTGAATTCAGCCGCTGTCTGGAGAAGAATTCTAGCGACCGGCTGCTCTGATTGATAGTTTTCTGTGGTTTCTCTGATCAGCACTCGGCGAATGCTGGAGCAGTACCCCAAGAAACGGGTCAGGGACCGCGCGAAATCTTTCCTTTCTCTTCCTTGTCCTATCTTCACCCACTACACACACATGCAGTACACTACTACCCTAGTTGGGAGCTTAGAGCTTGTTCTGGCTGGGGGTGCTAAGCTGGTGGGAGATACCTTGTTAAGGAAAATCGCCGCAAGTCGACGTACGTCGGCGCGGGATCTCGCTATCCAACGGGGGAAGATCACTACTAAAACTATGCACTACACTTACGGGACCAATGTCCTTAATTGACGAGCCTCGAAACACTAGTCAATCAATCAAATCGGAACGGTTAAGTTTATTACTGAAAGAAGTGATCAGATACTGCTTTCCGATTTTAATTCAGAATTGCGATTTCAAAACCGAATACATTTCTTGCGTTCGGATGTTTCATATTTCGGACGATGTTTCATATTTCGGACCTGATATTTCATATTTCGGAGGAAAAACTAATGTGAGACACCGATTTTATTTCTTTACGGGAAGCACAAAGCCATATAACGCACAAGCGAATTACCACTGCCATTTGTGGCCCGTACTCGCAATCACTTACAGACTGTTAGGCGGTAAGATCCCGCTTTCACATGTCACCATTTCTGCAACTCTTCTTTGAAGGACACGCTTGCAGGAATGAATGACCTGGACGTTACCATTTCGCGAACGCGGAAGTTTACTAGCTGCTTCTAGAATTCGATTTAGATTTATGATTTCAGAATTGGATACGTTACCTTGGTGTACTATACATCGATTAAAAAACGAAGACTGTTGACTGTTCATCTGTGACGCTGTCATCCTATCGGGAGCTTGAACGTCACTAGTGAACGTTCAAACTCCCGATTGGTTGACGTCACAGCTGACGAACAGTCAACGGACCTCGTGTTTTAATCTAAGTATATACGCCGCAACACCGCGGATCGAGCCATCAGTTACATTAAATCTATATTAATTTTCAGAAGTACGACAATGTGTTTATTAACTGCATTTTTGTAATCAGACGTTTTGCTACAATTATTAGAAAATAATACCGCAGGTATTTGGCGAAGAGCTTTTTAAATAATGTTGTCATATCCTTTTGTTAACTTTATTTATATAACGTTTTATTAATTATTATTATTATTATTATTATTATTATTATTATATAAACTTTCGAAAAATGTGTTTTCGTCAAAGCACTTTTATAACACACGTATTGAGTTATAAGTAGTCGAAATTAATCCTTTTTGCCTCCACATCTAAAAAATGACACACCGACTGTAGATGCTATATGATTCGTTCATTAACTGATGGAACAATTGCAACATTTCATTTCATTTTTTTGTTATTAGTTTGTATTACTATCAGATTCTTATTTTTAGCGTAATATAAAAAGTAGGGTAGTTGATATAGAAATCTCCTTTTACGCGCATGGAGGTCTCGTATCTGTCCCTACAGACGGCATATAATGAAGGCGCGAAATAGAGAACGTCCTTATTGGCCGTTTGCACGTATCGAGAGCGAACTCCATAATCGAGGGCCTGGGATCGGGTCAGCAGGTGCACAGCGCATGCGTTGAAAACCCGCTCTGTCGAAATGGAATTCTCGCAATTCGACACAGCCCGCCGGGAAAACCGATCTCTCTCTTTCTGCTTACCATCGCACTTCTGAATCAACCACGCATCCGACATGCAAAACACTGCCGCGATTGTAAGGAGCCGCCGCCGCCGGAAGTCGGGAGAGGTTAGGCTGCCTTCTCTCTCCAGTCGGAGAAAGTGCTCGACAAAGCACCGGCCCACGAGGCGGCGGTCGCGACGCAGTCCAGCCCAGGCAACGGCGGTGGCGGCGGCAGGGGATCCCGTTACACGTGGCTCGAGCTCTCTCGAATCCGGGACGCGCTGGATAGGCGGACGGTCGGTCGAACGGACGCACGGGCCGACAGACGACGACGGCGGAGGCGGCGACGTAGACGGAGAGGGGAGGTCGCTGCAGCAGCGGCGCTGCCTGCCTTTGTAGCTCTCTGCGTATGACCTAGTTTCGCCTCTCTCGCGGAGCCCCGCCGCAGAATCCGCGCGCCGCCGCCGCCGCCGCCGCCGGCCCAGCCCGCGGGTTCCTGGAAGGCACGTGGAGACGTCGCAAAGCGGGGGCCGGCCACCCGCTCGCCCGCCTTCCTCTGCCGCCGTCCTCTCCCCCGCCCTCCAGACGCCCGCAAGCTCCAGCGTCCCGCCGCTTTATTTATCCAACGCGGCTGCTGCTGCTGCTGCTGCTACTGCAGCAGAAGCCTCGGCGGCCGCCGCCGCCGCCTCGCCGCGTTGCCCCGCAGTTATCTTCCCACGCTCCTCTTCGACGTTAAGACCGGTCGCTGCTAGAGGCAGCGAAAAAACTTAGGCGAGGCGACGTCTTCCAAAAAAAGAAGACTGCTGGTGAACTCCAAAATACACATATTCACCGCCTCTACAGATGCCCAAAATCAAGTCCCGTCAAATCAACGTGACTTTTAGAAGAGATTTACTGGGTCCGTTAGTTAATTATCTCCCCATAACATTTGTGCCAGTGTTTATACACTTCTCCCGGTGCGGGATGCCACTTCCTGGTCTTGTTTTTTGCGCATGCTTTGCCGACCGCTCACTTGAACCAGCCGGGCGGGTCGGCGCGTGAACGTATCCCCCACTCCTCATGCATCCACCTCAAAACCGCCCCCGTTCCGACAGATCGCCGCCGCCGCTCCCTCGTCAGATAGGGAGGAAGAGGCGAAAGTGGCGATGACATTGTCGATTTCGCACCACGTGGGCCGACCGAAAACCACGGCCCTGCACAAGGAGCAGGTGCGGGGCGCCACCAGACGAAGGGTGTGCTGAATCTTATGATTGATTCATTAGTGATTCCGGGCTCGTCAACCGCTAAGGTGATTAAGTCTAGTGCGTGTTTTCATCGCGGGAGGTGGCGGTGACCTTCCCCTGCAGGATGGTGAGATCCGGCGCGTATTTACCGTCGGCTAGTGGAGTTTTCCACTACTCCGTATCCCCCGCTGATGGGAATCAGCAGGGCACCGCCCCAGTCGGGACAAGCTCTAAGCTCCCGAAATGTGTAGAAGTGTAGTGAATGTCAGTGTAAGTGTATGTAAGTAAGGAGTGGGAATAGAACAAGGAAGAGATTGGAAAAATTGCGCGCGGTCCGTGGCCCGTTTGTTAGGGTAATGATGCGGCATTCGCTTGGTGTTGATCGGAGAAACCACGGAAAGCTATCGATCAGAGCAACCGGCCGCTAGAAGCCTCCTCCAGATAGCGCCAGAAATCGATGTAGCTAGTGTCGAAAATCCCGCTAATGATTTCGACCTAGTTAGTGACGAAAATCTCGCCACTGTCGGGACTCGAAGATCCTAGGATCTCCCGGTCAGAAGCACTGCAGTGAATTCAGTTGATGTCCTGAGCCACCTCTGCCGGTGGGTGGACTGGGCGGTGGCGATGGTCACGGGCGCCGCCTTTGCTCCGCTGCGCCTCACTTCACCTTACCTCGCCACGACTCAACGGATTCCGCTCCCGCCTCCGCTAACCGGACGGTCCAAGCAGCCTGCGCGCACCATTCATCTCTCCTTCGGCCTCGGGAACTTTCGCCTCACGACCAACGAGGTTTCCGCGTGGCTGGTGTTTTGTTGCCTTTTTTCTCCCCCTTTTTGCACGGCTTCGCTTCCAAATATTTCGTCTGCTGCTCGTTCCGACTTTGCTCGCGTTTGTCACATTCGTAATTCCTCGTATACGACGAACTCTCCCTTTTCCCATCGTGCGCGCGATATCATTTAATCATTCGTATTTGCTGTTTTTTAGTCAGTACGGTCCTTTTTGCATCTATGTACATTTCGAATATTTGACTGGTTTGAAGGTGTTTGTTGTTTACACAAAGTTGTGGATGTATTTCACGCGATTCTACCTGTGAAGTACAATGCAATTCAACTGATTTTTAATGCGTATTGTGTAACATGATATATATCGATTCCCACGAGTTTATCACTTCTTTTCCAAAGTCGTTTCAGATTCAAGAAGACTTAAATACAAACTTCCATTATTTACTGAATCAAATTTTTATTCGGATCCGATAATTTTGTTTATTCTTCGAAGTTTCAAACATTTCAACATCAATCTCATCGTCGGAGGTAGAACAGTAATATAAATGTAATTGCTTGGCCGTACGGGAGACACCGCGTCCTAAGCACAGTTGTCGTCGTAGACAAGTGGGAATCTGTGCCTAGCGACGTGACGTATCCCGGGCAGACAAGTACTGACTTAGATCGCGGAAGCCTATGCTCTCAGTAATAAAAATGTTATATATCGACTTAAATTATACAAAATATGAAAATATCGATTAAAACAAACACGTATATATATATATATATATATATATATATATATATATATATATATATATATATATATATATATATATATATAGAGAGAGAGAGAGAGAGAGAGAAATTTTCGAATAAAATTACTGATTTTTTCCGGGCGCGTCAACTGCCGTGATCATTAGTGCCATAAGTGCAGTACAAGTTTTATAAAGGGAGGTGGTGATATTATTCCCCTTGTAGATGGTGAGATGCGGCGCCGACCTACACGCCGGATTGCGAGCTTTTCCCTATCCACGGAAAGTCCCACCAGCGAGACACTGCCCCAGCCGGATCAAGTTCTACGCTCCCGGACTGGTCTCTCGTCATGTGTGATACTAATGTCTGTAAGTGTGTGAAAGTAAAGGATGAGGCTAGGACAAGAATGAGGAGGGAAGGTTTCGCGCACTTCGTGCCCCGTTTCTTAGGGTACTGTTCCGGCAGTCACCTGTTGTTGATCGGAGAAACCACGGAAAACTACCGATCAAAGCAGCCGGTCACGAGAATTCTCCTCCAGGCTGTGACTGAATTCAACACATCTAGCAAGCTAGTATTAAGCCAGTGGCCAGTGGCCTTATTAATCATGCCACTATTGGGAAGCGAACCATAGGACTTCCCGGCACTGCAATGACCAGTTCTCCTGAGACACCTCAGCCGGCATAAAATTACTGAAAATGGTGATTGAAATAATTCTCGGAACTAAAGTATGGAAAGTGGTAATTTTAATATTCCGTACGTCAATAAAGTGAAATTTCTCATAAGCGGAGACCTCAGGGGATAATTTTCCAGATGTGAGTCTGGCAGATCTATTACTTTTTGTCAGGACCTCTACACCTGATAATTCTCTTGAAGAAGGCGATGCAGAATTTTTATTTTTATTTTTTTGTCCAGAGCATATCCGTTATTGTCAGATTGTTCTGTATATCAAACTCTGTACGTGAAGTACTGCAATTTTTCAAATATAGAGAAAGAAGTATAAAAGTTAGTCCGTGAAGAAAGAAAAGTTTCTTACCTGTAGTCCTATCATCACTCAAATTATATTACATTTAATACGAAAGTACGACTGAACAGTCTACAATGATACGTTTGATTTGATCGTGCTAAGCATGGCAACAAGCAATTTTGTGTGGAAAATGAGTTATACTGAAGTGTCGTTTCGCATCATTCTGACTAAAGAAAATGATGCATCATGATCAAACACTGAAGTGAACGAAAAGCGGACTACAATTCCCTCTCCGCCGCCTTCAGCGTAGCAACGGCTCCGCCAGGCAAGTTTCCTGCTAATCTTTGACGACTTACGGTCGGCGGCGAGCGCACAGCATTGCCGTCAAAAGGTGAAGGCTAACGTGTAAGCAGCAGTCACAATGTACACGGCTCGCGTAACGCAGCTCAAGCTCCTTTCTTCCTGGCTCCTTTCCGCGCTATTGATGCATTGGCGACTGTCTACGCGCAAGATAGCGCTATCGAGTGTTCTTCTCCATAAACGGGCATGACATCATCGCAAGCTCTACCGGTCGAGTCGGGCTCGCCGCTGCGCGGCACGACTTGCCTGGGTCTCGCCGTACACCGCGTCGCGCCGCGCTGCGCGGTAGTGCCAGGACGCTTAAAGCCCTTTTACTCGGTACAGATTTCGTGAACATTCTCATTCAGAAACTGTTGAGAAATTTCAAGATCCCAAATTAGAAGTATAAAAGCCAAAAGTCGTGCTTACACGGTCTGCACGTTTTCTGTACTTCTTGCCACTTACGCCACCAGGGGCTTTGCCGGTACCCAAATGAATCCCTGAATTGCGCCGTCCAAGAACATTCATTCCCGACATTTGCGTACGTGCGTTCCGAGCTACTTTATTGATACTTTTTTTTAAAAGTATTAATGAAACATGGGAGAAAAAATAGGAATGCCGTCATCGTCGCTACAAGCAAGGTTGTGGCTGCGAAAGCGCCGAAAAAAACGCTCCGAATGCAGGAAGTCTTGACTACACAGGCGAGATTCAATATCCTCACATTGGGGAGATGCAGTGAAATAAACTCTTCAGCAAAGCCGAGAACTCGAATCCGCCACGCCAATATACAAAATCTTTTGAATCGCATCTCATCCGACCACAAAATTGGAAAGAATGGACGATTTCTGCCGTAAAGAAAGCCTTTAGTGAACATTATATAACTATATTAATAATTTTGGTTAAAATATAACACAAATTATTCAGTTATATATTTATTAAGTATTGACAATTAGACAATCATAGGCAATTAATCATTGTCACCGTCATCATCAATAACTGGGATCACGCGTCCCTTTATGTATAAACAGTCTACTCCAATTTTCTGACGGTTTAGCAATTTTCGCTAAGTAACGAGCGTGTACCAAATAATAAATGATAACAGCTATGTAGGAGCTGCAGCCCAGACACGTTCACAATAATATCGTTTCACCGCTATTCCTATGGTGGAAAGAGATAGGTGGGCTCCTCCGATGCACCGAGTTTTGCTCGTTCTGTGCGACGTCTGTTTGCGTCACGAACCACGTGACCACAACACGGTTGAAATGCGTGGCGCACTTCGGTTGAAAATCGAGATCACACGTTGGCTGCAATGTTACATGGAGAACAAGAAGTGTTAAGACACATTTTGAAAGTGGCGTACAGTGACAATTTTGACGGGTGACCAACCAAAAATAACAGGATGAAGACGTAATTGACATAAAAGATGAAATATTTGAAAAAAATGAAAGTAGTGCTTATTTATTTCTGTTTCAATGACTTGCAACTGAGATAATTGGCATTAAAATATTATATATTTTATAACGCGGCTGTAATATTATAACGCAAACTGGTGCTTTAAGCTTATTGGCTGAAGTCGGATGCGCGAGAGCCCACCCAACTTTTTCCGCCATGGATAGTCCGATTGAGTTTGGTTCATAAATGATGTAAAACATACGATTTCAAGTTCATATGTCGTCATTGAATCTATATTTAAATATTGGTAAACGCGTTTTTTTTTCAATCACGTTTTGACGCGAATTTAAAATTGATTTTATTTTTATTTTTGACTGTCGTCCACCATGTTTAAAAATGTTATACTAGAATGTTATAAGACACATTCAAGGGGAAAAACTGACACAGTACTCCGACGCTACCACGACGTATATCCATTTCAAAAATTTATTTGTTTCTTTTTTAAATTGAATTTGGCGTCAGAATTGGTTGACAAAATACCTTAAAATGAAACTATTTTCCCCCGTCTCTCCAACTTTTTCAGCCTGATGCATGCAATAGAAGCTGAGAAAGAAATAAAACATGAAAACACGTTTCTCGTTGCGCCTCTGCAACTGATTGCCCTAGGAAGCTGATTATTAGGGAATCTACATTTTGTATTCTCTTTCATATGAGCATCGTGATTGTCAATTCGGTTTGGAGGCAGTTTTCACCACCTGGCTATACCCTATGCTTGATTGAGTACTACGGGAATATAAGTGCAGAACTAGTTGCATATTCCGGAGAATTTGGAATTTTATTTTACAATTAATGCTTGCCTTTAATCTCGTTTACAAGAAACTTCTATACAGTCATCGAAATTAAGTTTCGTGTATTAACCTACTAAATGTACCTACAATTTTTAGATTTTCCCTTTGTATTGATTAATTGAATGTTTCCGGGCGCTGGGAATGTCATTAATCCCGTTAGTGTAGTGCATGTTTTATCGCCGGGGGGGGGGCGAAATGGCGTTGAACTTGCTGTATAGCGAGATCTGGCGACGACATACACGACGGCCTGCGGGATTTTCACCTACCAGATATTTCTGACCAACTGGGACAGACCCGAAGCTCCCGACATGTGTGGTAATAGTGCATGAAAGTGTAAGTTTGTGTAAGTAAAGAATGTTAAGGATAGGACAAAGAAGAAGGAAAGATCGCGCGTAGTTCCTGGCCCGTTCGTTAGGATACTACTCCGGCATTCGCCTGGTGTTGATTGGAGAAACCACAGAATACTATCGATGAGAGCAGACGGCCGCTCAAATTCTCCTCCAGGCGTCGGCTGAATGTAACCTAGTTGTCTAGTTAGTGCCGAAAATCCTACCTCCGTTGGTACTCGTACCCTAGGACCTCCCAGTCAGAGACACTGCAGTGACATCAACTGATGTCCTGAGCCATCTACACTGGTGCTTATAGCTATCATTTTTTATGCAATCAATTCGAGGGAATGGTAGTAACAGCTCTTCCTGCCATTCTTATCATAAATCGTAGTATGTATATTTTTAATGAATATGAAAATCGTGTTCCCTTACAGCGTACAAGTAATCTGTTTTCCCCATCTCTACCCGCTTTCTTGAATTTCCCCACCTGTCTCCCCAATAGTCAAGTTCCCATGTAACCCTCCTGGCCCCACAAAACTTCTGTCCCTTGAGAATACAAGAACGTGGTTTTATGGGGGCCTAGTTTCCGAGCTATGTAAAACTATAATGTATTCCACAATGCATTTCCACAATCTGCAAACTTCAATTTTTTTCGTCTTAAATATTTTTATTATAGCACTAAGGAGTAAATTTCCTATTCAGCAATCTCACATTTAAAGGGTTTTGTGTCGACGTTTTGTTATAAATTTTCAAAAAACGTCTTTTAACCGTAGCGAGTGATATACAGAGATAGATGAATTTTCTCGAAATTTTATTTTGCTTTCATATCCTCAAAAATTCTATTAGAAACTTAATCATGATAAAAAATGAAATAAAGACAAGAACAAGATATTAAACAAGGTTAGAACACGTAATAAGTTCGGTTAGATAGAAAACGAATCCCTGTCGATTCAACTTCCGTAAATGCGCATTTTTGCTTCTTGTACCCAACAAGTCAAAAAGCCGCGAATCTGTTTTCCATTTCTATTCATTTATAACATACAAACATTTCAGTTTGTCTTCATTTACTGTCCGTAAAGTCATATCCAACATTTCGAGAGTTCTAGTTGTATTAGTGTTATAAAGTTGAAATACCGAATTCGGTTTGCATACATAAAATTTTAAATTACATAGAATGTTGCCGACCCACATTGCTAAGGCCCCAGTTCGAGTCCTGCATAGGCTTGGACGTTTTCACTCTTCTGTTGTGGTTCGATGGCTATCCAACACTAGATTCGACAACTCTCCTAACACAGTATGTCGCTCTTGCTTGGGTCGGGTGGCTCATAACCTTTCCTATCATACCTTGTCATAACTAAGGATATGATAGCAAGGGATAAAATATTACCCGTCACACCTCCCCGAACTGGGTAGCACAGGAACTTCCGCGTGAAGCAAGTACCCGTTGCATCTTGGTCAGACGCCCTCCCTGATCCCAGAGTTGTTTGTGGCAAGGGATACGTTGCCCGTATCTCGTCTGTTGCCTCTATAGTTACTCTACACCCTAATCGTTTGACCCAACCAGTTACTGTCTCCTTTTCTATCATATCTTTCGTATCACCTTTCCTATCATACAGTGTCACTACTCGTCGACCCGGGTGGCGGTAGAACTGGCGCGTGAGACTATACCCATTGCATCTGGGACCTATTATATCCTTTTCTATCATCTGTCACACCTCGCCCACCCGGGTGGCGTAGGAGCTTGCGCGTGAGGCAACTACCCGTTGCATCTGGGTTTTATTATATCCTTTCCTTCTCACATCCTCTCACACCTCGCCAAACCGGGTGTCGGAGGAGCTTGCGTGTGAGGCAAGTACCCGTTACATCTGGGTCCTATTACATCCTTTCCTATCACTATGTCATACCTCGCCCACCCGGGTGGCGGAGGAGCTTGCGCGCGAGGCAAGTACCCGTTGCATCTGGGTCCTATTATAGCCTTTCCTATCATTATGTCACACCTCGCCCACCCGGGTGGCGGAGGAGCTTGCGCGCGAGGCAAGTACCCGTTGCATCTGGGTCCTATTATAGCCTTTCCTATCATTATGTCACACCTCGCCCACCCGGGTGGCGGAGGAGCTTGCGCGAGAGGCAAGTACCCGTTGCATCTGGGTCCTATTATAGCCTTTCCTATCATTATGTCACACCTCGCCCACCCGGGTGGCGGAGGAGCTTGCGCGTGAGGCAAGTACCCGTTGCATCTGGGTCCTATTATAGCCTTTCCTATCATTATGTCACACCTCGCCCACCCGGGTGGCGGAGGAGCTTGCGCGCGAGGCAAGTACCCGTTGCATCTGGGTCCTATTATAGCCTTTCCTATCATTATGTCACACCTCGCCCACCCGGGTGGCGGAGGAGCTTGCGCGAGAGGCAAGTACCCGTTGCATCTGGGTCCTATTATATCCTTTCCTTATCACATTCTGTCACTCCTCACGAAACCAGGTGGCGGAGGATCTTACTCGTGAGGCAAGTACCCTTTGCATCTGGGTCCTATTATATCCTTTCCTATCGTTTCCTGTGTCGCCGACCCGGGTGGCGTAGGAGCTCACACCCAAAGCAAGTACCCATCTGGGTTCTAACATAGCTGGTCCCTGGGAAGAGTTCCCAGGCAAGTGATAGAGGCCCCGGTAGATCTCTCAAGCGCCGATAATTGGCAGACGGGATTAGGGATACCCTTTCAATATTTTGAGTTCAACACTAATGCAACTTCAACATTCTGAAAATGCTGGATATTGCTTTATGAACATTACTTTAAGTCATCCTGAATCATCAGGTATAAATGAGAAGCGATGAAAATATAAAATAAATTACTTGACACGTCGGGGGCAAATAATTAAATATAATTGGGTGCACGAATCAATTCAAAATTGTCACTGATCTACTTAGCGAGCTTTTTACGTTTGTTCTAATCTTGTTAAATATAATGTTTTTACCCGTTTTTTGAATTTTAAGTAAGGTTTCTAATGGAATTTGTTTCTGTAAGTTTCTAATGGAGTTCTCAAGCCCACGGAAGCTTGAAAAATTTCTGAGAAATTCATGAAGACACTGAAGTATTTAAATTATAATTTATTATTATCGATTATATTCTTTTTCCATCAGAAATTAAGGGTAACAGAAATGATGAAGTAAAGGAAAAGTACAGTAAAATAATGGTATAAACTTCATGGTATAACCCTATAAACTTCATTTTTAAAATTTTTTTGAACAGACGTATCAGACCTGAAAAGCATTCATCCCCGGGGACATTTTCACCATCTACCCTCTACTCCCTTTATGAAGTGATTGCGTGCAACCAAGACATGACATGATTTATAAAGAGAATGACGGGAAGGCTTTAAGAATAAGGCGTTAAGAAAGTTATTACTACCAATGCCTCGAATTGATTGCATAGAGCTGTAAGCACTGGCTTAGGTGCTCAGGGCATCAGTTGATGTCACTGCAGCGACTCTGGTCGGGAGGTTGTAGGGTTCGGGTCCCGAGGGAGAAAGGCTTTTTGTCACTAGCTAAATAGCTAGGTCCCATTCAGCCGATTTCCAGAGGAGAATTCTAGCGGCCGACTGCTCTGATCGGTAGTTTTCCGTGGTTTCTTCAATGAACACCAGTCAAATGTCGGAGAAGTACCTTAACAAACGGGCCATAGACCGCGCGCAACCTTACTCTTCTTTGCCATATCCTTACCATCCCTTACACAAACTTACACTTACACGCACTGCTACCTTACATGTTGGGAGCTTCGAGCTTGTCCCGGCTGGCGCGGTGCCTCGCTGGTGGGAGGTACCTTGTAGGGGGAAAACTCCGCAACCCGGCGTGCAGGTCCGCGCATGATCTCGCCATCTAGCAGGGGAAGACAACCGCCATATCCCTCAATAAAACATGAACTACACTTACCAGACTAATGACCTTACCCGTTGACACGCCCGGAAACGCCAATCAATCAATCCTGAGCCCCTCATGAAAATAATTAGTTCGTACAGTTTCACCTTTATTGAACAATTTTTTACTTTGTCGCCCTTCGTAAGAAGAGACAGTATTGTAATCTTGCGCCGGAAAACGGCGAATTTTCGTAAAAAACAAAAAGTCTTCTTTCCGGGGCCTGGTAATGAAAATGTGGATAAATCTTTTTTTTATCTACAACTGTCGAGTAGCATTGAACCACTTGAAATGGAAGTGCAGCCTTAAATAAAAGGGATATTTTTTATACGTGGTCCTACTTTGAGAGATCTATTAATTTGATATTTAGTTCCGAAATATCAGGGATCTCCGTTCTTATTTTCTCTGCTTATTGTCGTGTTAATTAAACAGATTACTATACACTCCGCGGTTGCGTGCTATAATAGTATATTCTGCAACGAGCGTAGAATGATGGCTATTCACGAGTGGATGTTTCCGACGCGAGCGACGTAGGAGCGAGTGTCGGAATTTCCACGAGTGAATAATAGCCATTCTACGCAAGTAGAAGACTATACTTTCTCTACGACTTTGATATTGAAGTTTTAAAAATACTAAATGATAACATGTGAAAAGTTTTTTGTTTTTTTTTGAAATAATGTTACATTAATTCTACTTTTAACTTCTTTAATTAAATATTTTATAACATTAACGTCAAACAAGTAAACAAAACAAGTATTACAAATATAAATAGTATAGATTTACTTTTTGTAAAAATTAATTGTAAAATTAGAACAATTGTTTATATTTATTATGGAGAGAGTTGACTCTTGATTTGAGTCGATTCGATTTAAAATAGATTTACTAGCAGAATAAGATGTGTTTTGTACACGAGTATTTTCAATTATAGTCGTATTATGTTCTACCGATTGCAGTAGCGTGTTTGCGGTAAACAACTTGTTTGACATTGAATCATCCACATAACCTTCCGCTACCGACGTACTCTTCCAACCGCCATGTCTTTTCAGAGCTGTTATACCGCCTCCTGCATCAACAAGCATTGTGGCCGAAGACCTGCGGAAAGTATGTCCAGTGTATAGATTTGGATTCGGCAACTTGAGGTACGTGGCGATTTGTTTGCCCATGGATCCAAATTTGTTTATGCCGATTTTCTGAACAGTGCACTTTCCGTGTTGATAATTTAAAAAAATGAATTTGTTTGCACTTTAGTTGGGCGAAGATCAATGTACTTTTTACATATTTTATAAAAATTTCCAGTTACCGTAAATGTTCTATCACTTTTTGTTTTAGTTTTGGGTAATTTGATCAAAAGAGCAGTTCCAAGATCTTGTATATCTTCTACTTTCAGCAAGTGCAATTCATTTTTGCGACAGGCTCCCATTATATCCATGATCAATGCAACCTTTAAAAAAGTATGCTTTAAGTACTATTGTAATATTTAATCAAGTCTACATAATACTAAAAATTTCTTACCTTTGTGGCAAAATATAAATCGTCAGGAGCTACTGTTATAAATTCATTTATTTGTTCTGGAGTGAATATTTTTGATTTTTTGGGTTCATAGCCTTCTCCTTTCCGCTTCAAGAAAGCACACAGCTTCGAATATTTTTCTATATGTATTTCCTTTTTATACTCCGTGTGCTTCTTAACATCGAGTATTCCTTCCATAAAGTAGAAGGTTCAAATTTTTCAGCAAGCATTGTAAAATAAGCCAATACAACGTTCTCAGAAAAAGAATTGGTTCTGTTTGAATTTCTCCACTCAATGAAATCATTGTATGATTTATCATACAATTTTCTTCATTTTTCTGGTAACAAGTTGTTTGTTGATGCTTTCGCAGCTTCCACAATCTCTGGCGGTGTGCAGTCTACATGACAGTAGTCATCTTCATCACTATTACTGCTGGAAGAATCCATAATTATAAATAAATGTGAGCGTTCTAACCTTACAAAGTGGCCAGAATTATGTGAACTCACATACTGTTTCGTGGTTCACCTGTCTTACGATAGTTGCGGAAGAGCACGCAGCGCCTCTGTAGGCGACTGCGAGAACCCTAAGTCGTTGTGTAATGAACTAGGACGAATGCGGTGGTTGACAGGTGTGTTAGAATAATATTCTCGCACGGCTTGTGGAATTGGCATGATTACTGCATCCGATAACATGGAGAAATGAATACATTCTGCTATAGTCGTAGAGAATATATATTTTAGAAATCTATTCTGCATTGTTTTTCGGGTATAGTTTTATTGCAACAGTCAATAGAGAGAAATTCGAATCACAGTTATTTAGAAATAAGTTTAGTACGATATAGTTTTCGCGTTTTTTGAACATTACCTCGACTACTGATTCACCATTAATCTGCTGGAAAATGAAGTGACACCTTCAGAGAGAGGGTTAGTTTATTTTAATAATTAATAATCTTTGGTAAACTCAATTATATTAATGTTTAATTTTGAATGAGCGTGGACCTCCATTCTCATCTATATTTTCTGCCTATTGTCACGTTTTGTAAAACCCGGTCATTAGTCACTCTGATGTTCTATATTATATTTCGGAAAGTTATTGTGTTCTCTTCAATAGCACAGTTATGTCATGACATTCACTGCCTGAGACATGGAATCACTCTTACTTAGAAATAGTCAAATACAGTATTCAATACCGTACAGGTTTCATTTTCTTCGAATATTTTATCTGGTGTATGGATTCATTACATTACTGGATGAGGGAAGAGAGAGTTTGCCGAGTTCAGAGCTTTAATGCGCTACCTTCATTAATATTTTATAAATGATTTAGAAATTAGTTAACTGATTTTACTAAATATTGAGTTAATAGCTACCTAACAGAACGTGAAAATTTCACATATGCAGCATCTTTTTTATCCACAAACATCGACAGAATGTTTCACCATCAGATTAGAGCAGCTAGATCCCATGTTTACGTCGAATGTTGTGAACGGCCTAGCGGGAGCCCTGAAGGACGGAATTCGCAGTAAGTACTTCCAGTGCCCTCTCCAGGTTCTCGCGCTTCTGAAACGGATCCGCCTCAAGCCCACCAGGAGCAGGTAATTGGTTTGGCCCGGTGTCGATCGTACGAGGCCGAGATCACGCCACTGCTGCCGATCAGGTACTCACTCCCGCCCGCCCCTCGACCTCATGCTTCCGTTGAGGCTCCCTTTACAAACGTTTCCAACGGCAATTAATCTTACACATCGCACATGACGGCTTCGACACGCGGCAGCCACTGGCGGACGTTTCTTCCGCGCGGCGATTCCGGCCACTCGGCGCAACCGATGTGCTTACATCAGGTGTCTGATGCGGGGGTCCAAGATCTCACCGCTTCTCAGCAGGTTCACGTTGCCTCATTCTGATTTCTACTCATTACGTTTACACAAAAATCACAACATCTTTACCCTTTCGAAGTACATGAGAACGATATTTTTATCCGTTACATATATTATGTAGTATATATTAACTATAAATTATATAGTTATATATAAAATACAGTATGTATAATTACATATTGTATTTCATATATTATGTACATTGTATACATAATATGTTCAATATATTATGAGTAGATAAGACTAGATGTATTGGACACTTATTATGGCGAAATTGTTTTATGAAGTAGGTTGTGGAAAGCAAAGTGGTGGGAGTGTTTCAGAGTGAGGAGGCAGCTAGAAAGAGCACGGAGTAAAGAGTATCTGTAGGTGGAAGTCGAAGTGAACTCAAGGTGCTTACTGATGGTCATTCCTCCACCTTTTCCTAACGACGTATTCGTCATTCATCTCTTTCAGATCATCTATCAACTTCCTCCTACACCTGTATGCCTTACTGTCTCGAATTGTGGGGAACCGTTGTCTCCGATCTTGTTGCCAACTGTGAAGGCCTATTGTGAACTGTGAACTTATTGTCACCTGCGAATGAGCACTTCTTTCGCAACGAACTTCGGTAAGATGTGAAATCGAAAGGTGTCGTGCTAATCGTGTACACACACAATCTTTCGATTTCGAGCTTTGCAAACACTGCTTACGTCCATCATTTACCTTTTTTTTTTTTTTTCAACATCTACCAATGTACGACCAAAACGTTTCTCTCAACTGTTCTAATTAGGTTTTTAACCACCTCCTCAGCCTGCAAAATCGTAACTTTTTTGATAACCGCATTGCTCAGACCCTTTCGCTTTACTACGTTGTAAAATTTGCGAAGAATTATGAGAATTGTTTACTTTTGAGTTTAGCGCAGAGTTTCGAAAACTGGAGACACACCAATCCTAGTACTGTATTATTTTTCAAGCGATTAGCGCACAGCGAGTAGGCCGAACGGAACTGAAGACATACCATTCCTGAGAAATGCGGAGTACATAAATTCATCTCGTAAATTAAAATACCTTTCGCAAACAAGTTGTGAAAGTAATGAAAACGAAATAAAAAAAAACAAACTAAAGGACGAATCTTATTGACATGATAACTTGAGTCAAAGAATTTATTCAAAGTACATTGTAATAGAAATACCTGTACTAAAGATTTCCCAATCAGTTCATAGCTCGTGTGTGTACACAACGTCGTTTATTTATCACTGCATTTGCGAAGTGAGACCGTGCACACTTCAATTGTTATTCACTGTGTTACAAACGAAATACTTGTCCTAACAATTTCCCGAACAGTTCATTGCTCGTGTGTACACTCAACGTCCTTTATTCATCGCCGTATTTGCGAAGTGTGAGCATGCACACCGGCGCTGCCGAAAAACCCAACCCCTGGGGTGACGAGTGGGGGGAGGGGGAGGGGGAGGGAGAAGGCGATGTGGCCTCCTCGCGGAATGCAGAATCGATAAGGCACCTGCCGACGTGAGTGGTCGGTCCTCCGGCCTTCCGAATTAAAATTCGGGATGCACGAATATCATCGTTGTGCCGCGTGTCGCGCCGCACGGCCGCGCGCAACCCAACAACGCGTGATGCTGCCCCCGCCCTCGCCTAGCAGTGGGCTCGTGCCGTGCCATTCCGCGCCGCGCCGCGCCGCCACGGCCGCCGTCCGCCGCACTGAGGTCCGGGTGGACGCGTGGCGTGCACGCTGAACACCAAAGGCCAAGCACCTCTTTCGCTTCGGCGCGTACAGTCGGGAGAGGTAAAGAAGATCCCGCTGATACCTGCCGTTCAGTCTCCGGAGAGAGAGAAGAAGAAGAAGAGAAATAAGAAAATAAATGAAAAGAAAAAAAAAGAAGAAGAAAAAAATCTGACGTCCCTCGCTGCTGAGCCGAAAATACAGTATTCGAGTAACATATAGTTATGTATTAAAATATTTAGATGAAATATAATCATCGACTATGTTAGGATTATTTTCATTTGGGTAGAAATGTACTATTGAACTATATTGAGCCGAGCCCTTCAATTGTTTTACACTAGTCGAAGGGATGATTTACAATACAGGCTCTGTAAATATTCGAAAATACGAAACTAAAGAAGTTGATATATCATTGATGAAAATGTCAATTTTTCAAATAGAAGCTCGAAGGATACTATACTAATTCTTCAGTTAAAGTTCCTAATTACGAGAAAATATGAATGAGCGCGTTTCCATGATATACCTACTACGATGAAGTACTTTCAATATATATTAGAATGCATTACATGGCGATTCATAATATGTCCGTTACCAAGCCGCCACGTTACAGTTCTTGCATTGAACCATCTCCGAAGATTTATATCATCTACTATTTCGACCAGTTGATCGGATAGAAATTTCCTGGACAGCAATGGAGCTAGTCATTGAAGCTAATGACAGTCTTGTGGTGCTTGGAAGTCGTGGTAATGTTCTGAAGATGTTTGAGTAATTAAATTGGACACTTTACATGCAATTTGTATGACTAGTAGTGATCTATATTATCCGACGCATCTCCTCGTGTTACATTCCTAGTTGTGCTGTAGTCTCACAAGTCTCCAGGGTTTCGAGTTCATTTGAGGATTTAGCGAATAATACACCACTCAGAATATACAAAAAGCAGGTGTGATGAGTTTGTTGTTTTCCTTTCATTTTTTTCATTGATGTTGGTTCCACGTTTATTCACCCTTTTCAATGTTCAATAATTTTCTAGCGCAGCAGAAAACAATTGTTGAAAAATGAGATCTCCTTGTTAATATACTAGTTGGTTGTCGTGTCAAAGGCAGGACGTTTGTCATTTCAATAAAAGCATTTACGTAGAATTTGTAATTAGGCTTACTCCATGGTGTGCACCTTATTTCTGGATTTTTTTTAAATGTATTCGTATATATTGTAACTTGTCTTCTGATTTGGTATTTTCTCCTCTTTTACAATTATATTAAATATTTTTGTTATTGGTAAAGCCTGCGTTCAAAATTCCGCCTTCTCCTAGTTCCGTTTTAGATTTTCTTTCTTCTCATGCCGATATAATCTCATAAGTGGAATTGTTTATTCGTCTTGGTTTGTATGCCAACTGGTTTCCATGTTTTATCGAGAGTTCTCTATTTACTCGTCTGCAAGTCAATGTATAATTTTATCGCTTTTCAATTATTTTCAAATTCGCAATAAAACAAACGGAAATATGTAACAATGAACAAGATCGCTAAAAGAGATTCGAAAATATTTAAGATTACAGAAGCAAAATAATTAAAATAAATGGTCTCGTAATCCACAAAATCTTTCAAAACGATGTTGAATTTATAATTTTAAAAAAATCTTAAATGATTGTTTGTCGATATTACGCTTCAGTTACATTGTTTACGTTTTACCTTTATCCTCAGGACGCTCTCACTGTAAAAGCAGATACTTTGTTTTTCAAACATCCGCCTCTTGCTCTCCATTTTGAATGTTGTGTCGCTAACGTGTGTTAGATGAAAAATTTCGCGGAACTTAATATCATTTAAACATTCAGGGCCTTTTTCTCAATCCGATTTTAATTACGAGTCTTTCGTTATGTGTACGCGGTATACGTGGGGTTCATTCGTAAACAGTGCCCATAGCCCTGTTTGGTGTGAACCCATAGCCCTGTTGTGTGTAGCTGGACCCGTGCAAATATTCCGCACTTTGTAAATAGCATTGTAGTGGATCCTAATTTCGCGCTGCCAGCCCCCGAGCTGAGTTATATCATATAACCGATATTTTGTCACTTTAATTTAATCGTGGCATATTAATTCTCTCTATTTTTCGACGTAAATTTTGCAATGATGAGGTACTGCCCATATCTGACCACCTAAAATACAGAGGAGGCCCTTAGAAGAACTAAATCTCAAAAGTGTAATAGGTCCAAAAAGGTCAACGTATGTTGTGTCACGTGGTTGGTTGGATCCCATGTACTTTTGTATGCAAAGTTTTATGTACCGTAACAAAACTGGTCGTTTCTCGAAAAAGAAAATATAATTTTCTACATAGTTTTGCGCCTGAAACTTCTGATTGTACAGCCCTGATATGCCGTCAGATAAGATAAAATAAGCACAATTCGAACATACAGGCGAGCAGGGAGCGGGGACCTTCTGAGGACCGTCCGATTTCTCACTCTATGTATGCGCCACTGGAAATAATCCGGATATTAGTAACTTTTTAGAGTTCGTTTCGGCAGGTATAATTTTCAATATGAAGTACATGCTATCTTAGCTGTCACTGAAAGAACGCAAGTTTCGACGTCACACCTCAGATCATTCTATTGAGAGGAGCGCGACCAAAATCACCTTGGCCCGCGTCGGCACCGGTGTGCCGATCGCTTAGCGCGGGCGTCTGTAACTCCCACTCGCGCCCGATCCTCGCTCGTCAACCCCAGAGTGCGAAGCCACGACCTGCCACCAATTAGCGACAGACCTCTACTATTTGCATTTAGATTGCGACGCTGTCCACGTTAAGTATTACCATATAAATGTTCTCGGTGGGCCGCAGAACATTTGCTGCCCTGTCTCGCCTCCCGGGCGGGGCGGGGCGGGACGGGGTGGCGGCGGCGGCGACGGCGCCTGCGGCGGCGGCGAGTGACATGGAAATAGCTGCGTCAGTGCATCGCGGTCTCTGCGAGTTTGGGATAACCCATGCGGAGAAGTTGCTCTTCTTCTGAGTTCGATGATATTATAGTACTCACAAAACTTGTATCTTGAAGCAGTTTTTTAATTTTTTTATTTATTTAATAAGTCTTCAGGATTTAATGTTGCAACGGAGCAAATGTTGATGCATGTCTTAGGAAACCAGAAACGTTCCATTTAATTATCGTTGTGAATCGTGTGCGTCTTAGATAATCGAGGAAACTTTGAATGGAAGTTACGTTAGTTTTTACTTTCTCGCCTATACTTCCTAAGAAGAGAAAGTTAAGTAATCGTGCGCCGGGAAACGGCGAATTTTCGGCATAAAGACTTATTGCCGGCCCCTGTTTAGGAAAAAGGGAATAAATCCTGTTGCTAAACATAGAAAAAAATTCCTCTGACACGTGGTGAAGCCACAAGCCATAGGGTGGGTCCCTGATACCGAAAAATGGATTAACTGTAAAACGCCTGTCTGCCTGTATGTCCATCCGTCCGTCCATTGAAAATTCCAAAAGTGCAATTTCATTGGGAGTTTTCCTATATCTGTAATATTCATGATAGAGATTTTTTCCTTAATGAAATCTGTTCCTTAAAGACTGATGTTTAAACAAGTTCATATTCAATTTTTCGAAAATGAGAGTCGTTTTCGTGTAATTTCGTGCGAAATATAGGCAATTTAAAGAATTTTTGTCACGCGTAGAAGAAGGGACGTATAAAAAAGAATGACGCGAGTATAGTTTTTGTTGAACACTGAATTTTCGAAAGTGCCAAATTTACAAATAGTGGAAGAAAGTTTGTGCTGTTGCAGCTCCTAGTTTTTAATGAGTTACGTACACATTACTGTTCGCTGCACCTGTTTGCAAGTAATTTAAATGTGTGATATTTCAATGTGACGTTATCAGTTTCTGTTAGCATTTCAAGTTGTTTTTTTTTAAATTCTTTTTCTTTCGTCATGTATCGACTGTATAAACTATTATGTATTGAACGTCCGTTCGTTGTATCCGCGCCCCAACGTAGGCCCCTCCTGATTTGTAGCCACGGGAATCCACCGATAGCGTGTGCAAGCTTACATCCGCCCTTATCCACGGGGACCATCAACACACCGGGGCCGCGCCGCGCGTCTCGGCTGTTCCTGACGGGCGAGAGAGACAGAAAGAACGCGGGAGGCAGAGGGAAGAAAGAGAGAGAACTTGGCCGCGCGCCCGCTCGCCACCGCGGCGACAGCGCGAGCAGAATTTTGACGTACTCCGATGAGTGTTCGTGGCGAGGCGTGGGGGAAAAGGGGCAGGGGCGGGGCGGGGCAGGGCGGGGCGGGCCTTTGCCATGCGGAGCAGAGACCGCTAGATATGTTGCGCGATTCCACAAGCAGTTTCGATGTATAGGAAATCGTAGTTGGCAGGGGACGCAGCGGCGCTGGAGAAGCGCGTTTGAGAACCTCGCCGTGGCCGTCGGATGGCGGCAGTGGCGCGACGGCATTAGTCACCGGCGCGGAGGCCGTTGGCATGGCGCTCAGGGGACCTCTTCTCGCTGCCCGCCCCGTCGTGCCCGCGCCCCTCCCCCACCCCCGCACTGGCAGATGTGGCTCAGTGCATCAACTGATGTCACGGCAGTGCCCCTGACCGGAAGGTCAGAGTCCCGACAGAGGCAAGATTTTCGACACCAGCTTGTCAGCTAGGTCCAATTCAGTCGCTGTCTGGAGGGGAATTCTAGAGGTCGGCTGCTCTGATCGGTAGGTTTCCCTGGTTTCTCCGATCAACACCAGGCGAATGCTGGAGCAGTACCCGAACAAACAGGCCACGGACCGCGCGCGTTCTTTCCATTTTCTTGCTTGTCCTATCGTCTCCCCTTACATACACTTACACTAACATGCACTACACTACCACACATGCCGGGATACCAGTTGGAGCTTAGAAACCCCGCTAGCCGACGGTAGGTCGGCGCCGGATCTCCTCAATCAGCGGGGGAAGGTCACCGCCACCGCGCGAGGAAAACATTCACTACACTTACGGGACTGATGACCTCGATAGTTCACGCATCACTAACAACCCACCACCCATCCACCCCCGGCACTGGACAACAGATTCCCGCGCGGCGGCAGCGCAGCGCACAGCGCCTTGCCGCGCGACCGGCGTGACTGCGTCACGCGTCGTGCGCGATTTAAACGCGAGCAATCCGCGGTCTGAGGGTGGAGGCGCTCCAGCTCAATGGAATATTGAAGTCGTCTCTTTTTAAATGTTAACAAATGGTATGTCAAAATGCATATCCAAAACAAGGTTAGAGTTTGTTGGATTTTTTTCTTAATCTTCGAAACGTAGAGAAGGACGCAGTCATAATGAATTATGGTGGTACTACAATTTTCCTAAAATATAAATTATGTTTTATATATTTGAAAAATAAATATAGAAATTCATTACGTTTACATAACTTCCATGCCGTGTTAAACTCAAAAAATAGTGATTTTTGTTTTGGACTCAATTACCACTCTTATTTCCAAAGACAACACTTCAATTACTGTGCCCTGGTGTTTCTCGAAATATCGTACGGTGGTGCTGCTAGAACAAAATACGTACCTGTTCCGCGTAACTAAAACTGTAAACGCGTATATTCATGTACTTATTGTTCTGGTAGAAATGTTGCATATGAAATTGTGAAATGGATGAAGCACTGTGTATATACATGTTATTTTGTTATCTTCTTCTTCTTATTATTATTATTATTAATCATATCCACATAACATTCCATAGAATGTATACTATATAACAATGTTCCTTGTAAATTACCGTACGTATCGCTAATTACTCTTCTATTCAGACACACATTAATACAGTTAGACATACGATACTGAATACGGAACATAATTATGTTACAATTCGACTTTACGAAATTCGGACGACACATGCGTTACAATACAAAGGTACAGTTGTTATAATATTACAATAAAATTAAACAAAAATGATCAATAAACTTTCTAATAACGGAACAACAATGATTCTTGTAGATTATTACGCGTGTCGCAAGTTAAACTGATATTCGAACGCAATACAATATTGTTATATAATATTAATACATATTGCAATACAACCCTAGAGTGTATTGGGAGGGGGGAAATGTCAATTTTAGAATACAGAAACTCCTATTTAAAATAAGGTATGTGAAAATAAAGAAAGAAGCAAAGGTTACTTGAATAAAAACGGTGTTGTAGGAAATATTTAATACAAATTTTCATTGTATACAAAACAGTAAAATTCAACAAAAATGGCTAATAAGCGTATTAATTACAGAATCATTTGTAAATTATAGTGAGTTTAGGGAATTATTGAAGTTAACAAAACCATTCTGAAAAGTGGTTGATCTACGGAAGTTCTAGGATACATTTAGAAGCTGTACAAGTCACTACGTGAATTATTGATACTTAATATTGTGAAAGAAAATTTAGGCCGGAGCTGTGTTCATTATCAACCTCGAACTTACGATAAAGTTTGAATGTAAAGTGGTGAATGAAACTCGACCACAAGCATAAAAAAAAATTGCCATATGTTTCTGCTTCTGAACAAATTTGTATGGTTAACGGCTAATATTTCTGAGTCTGGCCAAGTGTTGATGCAGTGTCGTAACGAAATAGCGGCGGACTTCCTGCCCCGCAAAATATTCTGGTCATCAGTAGGCTAAGGCATATACATCTAATTATCCGATTTAATCGGCAAGGATTCACCGGAGAATAATATCGCTTTAGCCTAACTTCCCAGCTAGCTATGTAACTAAGTAAAAATGAAAATACTGGAATCTATGCGAAAGTTTGTGAAGGTAGCCGAAATTCTTATACAAATTTCATGTCACGAACGTTAAGCAATTTCGGACACTGACGGTCCCTGGGTGGGTGACAGCCAGGGAACTCCGTATACTGAAGTCGCCCCTGGCCGATAGCGATAAAAAGCAATGACATTATGACAACATGACTATGTTCAAGGACGGCGACTGGTTTAGAAAGAACAATATACATCTACGAAGAATATCCGAACCGTTCGCTGAGAACTTTCATTTGTCGTGGATGCACAAGAATAGCGACATTTCAATAATTATCATTTTGCATCAGAACGGTAGTATCCTGGTCAGAGTAAGTTTGTTACAATAAATACTGAACATGTCAACAAGAGATATTTACTGAACATGTCAACTGTCTTGTGAAGTATCTCGATGCAATTTTTAGTAGTAAAAAATACACAGAAACATAACAAAAAAAAGTTGTCAGACCCAAATACTTGCCACATATTCCTCTATGGATTTCCACGCGCTGAAACCGAATCTGAAGTCTGAATTGCGCCACCACCCTCAATTACTTTTAAATCGCGAAAAACCACAGTGCAACTGTAGATTATAAATTTCACGATTTTTTCGATTTTAAAAAACTTGGAGGGTGGTGGCGCAATTCTGACTTCAAATTCGGATTCAGTGTATCGAAATACACAGAATACTGTGTCAAGTTTTTGTATCTGACAACTTTGGGTGTGTGTGCGTGTGTGCGCGCGCGTCTGTGATATTTTCGAAACATACTTATTTCCTTACCTAACTAAAAAAATAATAATTTTATAATAGTTTTCTTGTGCGCCAGATGGCGCCCTCCGGGAATACGATCCGCACAGTTCATGCCCGCGGCTACGAAGCACGTACGTTCACATTCGGGCCACGTCCGCGCATAAACACGACATCGTCTTCTAAAGGGTTCGGAAGACTCACGCGTCGGAGCTTTCGTCGGGCTTTTAATAACTTGAAAACTTTTAGGTTTCACGCTGCCTTTAGTTCTCCGAACTGTCCGGCAAGAAAATGCATTCACTGGTTTGCGAGTGACACGTAACAAAAAGGATACGTCGGAGGCTCGCATACTTGAGTAGCGACGCGCAAGTGTGACGCCGTGGAACTAGGATCATTTCGCATCGTTTGGAGTGCGCGGCACGTTTTCAGCGTGCGGCAGGTCCTCCCGGACGCTACTGCCGTCGCCTCTCTGGCCGCGGAAGGTAGGGTTGCCAACTGTCGCGAGTTTTTCTGAGGCCCCTCAAGTTATTATTTTTGTCAAATACGATTTATAAAAGCGCTGTACAGTATAGAAGAAATCTAACGAAGATCGAAAAGAGACCAATGAATAGTGTCAAACACGAATTTCGGTCGTATTGGCTAGGCGTTTTTTACAGAAGCTTATGATTTATTATTTTGCGTTGCCGGGCGCGTCAGCTGGTATGATTATTAGTAGGGAGCAGATTTCTATGATTTTGCAAATTTTTGTCCATTACTTCAGGGCATAAGTAAGTGAAATTTCTTGACATTTGATTAGAATTGGATGCTGTGTACATTAATTTGTTAGTGCGTATTTGTGCATATTTGATCGATTTTTCCTGTTGGAGCATATTCGTGTAATTATAGGTGCATATTTCGTTAAAATAAAGACTTGCCTCTAAAACGTTTCATTTTTTCATAAAATATATTTCTTCGTGAGCATTCAGAAAGAGCATGTCTCAGATTACGTTATTTTTCTTCTCTATAGATGACAAAATACTTGTGCAAATATAGGATATTTCTCGATATAACAATTTTTAAACAAGACAGAAGAAATGCAACAAGATATACAATGTACTTCACTAAAGTGAATATTTACTTCAATTATTTCTCTCGCAAAATTAGGTACATTATATTCCGTTAGTACAAAAATACATCTGTTCATTCAAAAAGTATGCTTCGCCTCAATTTTATCAAGAGAGCAATCTTTCCTTTCCTGTATTAATCTAATTTTAATTGCATATTAAAGTACATATTTCAGAATTTTTAGGTCATAAATGCATATTTTTAAAAGCATATTTCAAGAAATTTTAGGGCATAAAATTCCTCTCCCTAATTTTTAGTGTTGTACGTGTAGTGCATTTTCTACATCGCCGGAAGTGATGGTGTTCCTTTCCCGCTAGAATAAGACATTCGCGTACGGGGTTTCCACAATGCCGAACAATAGAAAGTCTAAGCATCATGTAAACTACACTATTTCATCGTTAAAATGTATCCCAAAGTGAGCCTGACAAATGTTTTGATATACATTGGTCAACATTTTCCGTTGTGACACAACTTTACGCCAAATTTACGTAGCGGGGACAATACTTCAAAATTAAAGATAAAAATGATAAAAGACGTACAATTTTCAGTCGAAGAATACGAACATTTTACTAACACCGCACTAGCATTAGCTGTTATTTAAAACCCGACTCTGAATTCGCTCTTGACAAAGCTTACTCACCTCGTTTCCTTCGCTTATTTCGTGCCCTTGTGTGCCATATGGAACTTTCTTTTCTTTCATAAAACTGGCAATTTCTTGACAGTTTTACGCTTGAATCTATTAGTTACAACGCTCGACGACTGCGATCCCTACATCGCGGACGAGAGCCATGACCGAGGATCTTATGACGTTCGCTAATCCCTCGTCCCCATCGAGGGTTGCACAGTGGATTTTTGTAATATATTCTGAATGTTTCAGCATATTCGCTTAACGTCATGCCTTATGGTAACATTATTGTTATTAACATAGATATTTGAGAACTAGCGACGCGTGTATTTCTTGTGAAAGATACCCCCCGAACGATTTCAATACTCACACATGTCTAACTGAAATATTTTTCGCCATGCCACATATAAATATTTTTTTAATAAATAATTACCGTCACGACACGGTTTTCTTAGAGTCTGTTGGGAAGAGAGCTTCTCGCCGCCTGCAGGAGGACTGTCCCCAATGCGGCGAGAGCGTGGGGTCCCTGCGGTGCCTAATGTGTTTTCAGTGTCGCGTTATCGCAAGCATTGTGAATCAACGAACAGCAGCGGCGCGGCCAAGAATCCTGAACGTGCGGGAACAGCGCCGGGAAACGAACCTGGGCGTTTGCCAACAACCGCGAGCGACAGGCTACTCCTCGCTCGGTTGGTGCGTCGATTTCACGGTCTGTCGATAGGAGTCAGCGTGCTTCGTTGCAACTGGGGGACCTCGCAGCGGACCACCAAAGACCAGAGTTTCTGCGCCTCCCAAATCGTGTGCGGTGGTGTAGAGGAATCCGAGATACGTTTCGTAGAGTTGAATGTTATTAATGTATATAAATTAATAATTCCGCAATTACATGTGTCACTCGATTGTACTGGTTGATAATAATCATTAGTTTATAATTAATGATAATTTTTTTAGAATTTTTTCTCTTTCCCCTTGGCTTCATCGACTTCATGTTTATTATTTATTTCGGAATGAATGTCTGTATGTATTTGTGTGCTAACCCCCATCCTCATCCCTCTCCGATCTCAAGGAAGTGATGATTTGTCGTCATTCACTTAGACTTGCGCTCTGGTGTCGATGAAATCTGATCCGGGATAGGAAATGAATGGTTACATGAGAATCGTGTTGTTTTTATTGTTTAATTTTGATATTCGAAGCCACTTAATTAAAACGGAATATCAATTGCACTCAAATTATTTCCTTCCAGAGATTGGTTGTCATTTTAATATGAAACGAAATAGTACAATAGCAAATTAAACTTAGGTTTCATTTTCGACGTAGGTTCATTACCATTTATTTCGTATCAAATGTAATAATCTGTCTTAGAAAATTGAAGCCACAAGAACATTTGTTCTTCGAGAAAAGAAAACAACAGAAAAAATTCCTTACAAAATTCCTTAAAATATCATATCTTACTCGTTATTTATTAATTGCTTTAATCTTAATGGTATAAGTCATGTTCCATCACACTGTGTCTTCAAAAATGAGAAGAGACGTCTAGACCTAGATTGCGTTAGAGAGCGCAATTTTTGCAGGAAGTCATCATCTTTCAAATCGATACGTGCGAAAAACTTTCTTGAATGCCGTCTGGCAGTACATTCTGGAACTTCTTAGCAGTGGAGTAAGGTAATTCCGAGTCGTGTTTCAGGGATACAGTTCACTGCAATACAAATTGCATGTAACGTGGGTCAATGTATCGCAACAGTCTAGGGACAGTTGTCCCCATACGAAGTCGCGCGACTTAGTTGCTAGGAGTGTAGTAGGCTTAAGAAAGACTTCACTCACCCTCGTGCAAATGAGAACGAGACTCCGACCTTCAGCCTCGGTTTTTTCTTTTCTCTTTTTTATAAAACTTGTATGAGCTAGTGCCACCAACGTATTAGCGCCAAGAATAAACACGGCCACTCGTGAATCGTAACATGTTGAAATCTCGCCTCGATATGTACACCCTGTTTTCGGTTTTCAGGGGGAGTGACACCATCAGACTACACTTCAGCTGAGGAAATATTGCGTGACACAGCACATCGGAAGCGTAACCTTAGTGCTTTAGTATCTGGAACGGTAGAACGATTTACGTTAATTATATTTCGAAGAGATCGGCGAAAAGCTTAAACTTCCGTTTTACGGTCCTCAATGTTCAAGAGGGACTCGAAACCATGGCTCACGCCTGTTGTAAATCTGTTGCTGCGCATTGTTCCCGCAGTGGAACAAGCCTGCCGAACAATAAATTTACAAGAGGCACGAGCCCAGTTCGCACATCGCACGTGAGGGTGTATGGGGGCCCTTTGCGATAGAATCAACCGAGATTTCCGCTGCGTTCAGGCAACGGAAAAGAAAAGAATATTCAGAATTTGAGAAACAGCACACACTCGCTGTTAAAGTAAGTCCCAGGTCGCCTTCCTTGAAGGTACGCCACGTCGCGTGTGAAGGTGTATGGGGCTCTTCGCGATAGAACAATTAACCAAGATTTCCGTTGCGTTGGGGTGAAGGAAAAGATAAGCAAGGTCAGAAATTGAAAAACAGAGCGCTCGCCGTTCCCGTAAGTCTGCGGCAGCGCCGCGGGTGACCACATCGCGTCGCTTTACTTGAAGGTTCGCCACGCCACTCCTCTAGAGCCCTTTACTCTAGTGAAATTAACCGATTTGATTGTTTTCGGACACGTCTTATTAGTTTTTTTTAAATTTTTGTCAAATGAATTGTTTTAGGACACGGCCATTAGTCTCGTTAGCATAGTGAATGTCTCATCCCGGGATGCGGTTTTGTTCCCTTGCTGGATGGTGATATCCGGTACGGAAATACTCGGAGGCTTACGAGATTTCCCTTCCCCAGGTGTCTCCTCAACGGGATCCCGCCCCAGACGGTACAGGCTTTTAACTCCTGGCGTGCGTGGCTGTAGAGTGCATGTTAAATATAAGTGGGTGTAAGTGGAGGGAATAGGACAAGAAAGAGGAAGGTCTAAAAAGAAGAGGCCGAAGGCCTGTTTCTTAGGGTACTGCTCCAGCATTTGCCTCGTAGTGATCGGATAAACCACGAAACACTACCGGTTAGGGAAACCTGGCGCTACAATCCTCCTCGTGACAGCTCCTGAATTCGACCTAGCTAATGACGATATAGCCGATACGTCGATATAACGTCGAAAATCCGCTTCCGCCGTGTGTCGAACCGTAGGACCTCCCCGGTCCGAGTCGCAGCAGCGACGGCGGCACTGAGCTAAATTCAGCCGGTGAAATTACCTGCGATTTCCGTTGCGTTTGGATGACGGCAAAGAAAAGAAAGGTCAGAATTTCAGAAACAGCACGCGCTCGCCGTTCCCGTAAGTCCGCGGCAGGCGCCGCGCGTGACCGCGCCGCGTGTCGCCGTGGCCACTGCGCCGCAAGGGACCTGTTAGCATGCCGCAGCTGACGACTCGGTATATCGACGAGCGCCGCGTGAGATGGCGTCGCCCCAAGCCCGCGACGACACCGACACTCGCGCACGCACATCCACACGCACGTCGTTGAGTGGGTCCTTGGACTTCCACTTCTACCTCCTCCGCCTCCTCGTCACAACCCTAGCCGTCGACTCTACCGCTACAGCATACCTGTGCGTTGCGGACGTGCTCACATATACGTCCGTCGCGGAACACGCGGCCGACATGCGCGTGCGGAGGGCCCGCCCTTCCGTGTTTCTGTTCGGGCCAGGCGCAGCGAATGGGGAAACGGCTCGTAAAGCTTTCAAAGGGCTCAAAGGAATTCACATGAAATGGACAGAAACCAAGTGAAATAATAAGAAGTGCACAATATATATATATATATATATATATATATATATATATATATATATATATATATATATATATATATTACGCGTAAAAAGAATCTAGTTTAAGCATTAGATTGTTGACTTTTGCGTGTTTGACTTTGATTAGGTAAACGAACTCAAAACGAGTAGGAAAATCGTAAAAGAAAAGAAATAAAACAATTCGATGTACAACAGATTAGGAAACTGTGAATATGTATAGCCAGCTATATCTTTTTAAGTACGATGTTAGAAAATTAATGTTCTGGATAATAGTTCGAAAGACATCGCTTATGTGTAAGATAATTTAAAATGCTAACGTTATTACAGAAACGAGTTTTGTTCCCTTCTTTCGTGTATCCTCGTTTCAACGAACTACGAACTACCTCCATGTAATTCTTCACAATCTACAAAAAGCTTTAAAAATGAATGTAACTTATTTTTAAATACGTTTACGTAAAAACGTTACCATTAACAATGATCTTAACAAGTAAGCGGAAACAATTTCGAAATCGGAATAACTCGGAAGAATATACAATTGAATGAACTTCGCAAGCATCAGAAAAAGATGACAGATTCTTGTGTAAAGACTACATTTGGTCGGACTATACAGGCGCTCACGCATACGTCAATTATATACGAATTAAGAAATCGTATATAACTCATTAGTGGGCGTTAGCCGAAACACGAAACGTGACCATATTTGAAACAAATTACTTCAAGATAGTAGAAATGTCACTGACACGTGTATGGAGCAATGGACATAGAAACATATTAAACATAGACGTATAAATAGCGATGAGCGATTGTTTGTGAATGTTCGTGATGTTGCCACAATGACGTATCGGTACGTTACTCTAGATGTTACATAGCATTTTATATATTTCAATAGCCGCAGTGCATAGTTTCATATATATTACTTATCTTTCCTCTCACTTCCATAGAATCTCGTAGAGTCGAGTGCTTCTTTGGAATTTTGAATTGGAATTGATTTTGCGATTCCATTGTCAGATGTTCTTTCAATTTTTCATTTCTTTGATTCAAATTCTTTTTAATGTGTTTGTCGATGGGTAAGTCGGATTTAAGACAGGCAAAATTTATTTATTCCACTCATTGTATCTCAAGTATGTTCCCAAGTTCTGCAGAACACTCAACCTCAATCATTCTTTCGATAAGTAGAGTAATGTGTGCACATAAATCTTTGAGAATTTTGAAAGAAAAGAGCTTTCGATGAAAGCAACACTTCATTCGCGAGAATAGTTTGTCTCCCTCCCCAGAAACTATAATACAACCACAATACCCAGCATTTGTAATGATAATCACGTAATCAATGAAAGTATTTGAATGAATAACCGACGCCTCCTGGAACAACGATCAAAACAGTTGCGCATTGCCATTCATGTTGGTTTGGTATTCCTGTTTTCGTATCCTCTGTTGAAGTACTACCGCCCGTGTCCTAACGCGTTTGAAGTTTTCGCGTCCGAATGTCGTGACGTGTTCCAATTGCATCGACACTTTATTCATCTCGTATATATGGGAGTGCAGTAAACCTCGCGTTAGCGCGAGTACGTGTTATTTTCGTTGCAGTTTCCATAGTTTCTGTTTAAAATGATAAAACAATAATGAGATAAATTCTACAATTTAGTCTACAACATACTTTTAAGTGTACTTTGTGTATTTAAAATTATATATAAGATTTAAGATTTACAAGATATATAAGATTTACAAGATTTATATAATTATTTCATCCTTTATTCTATTTGTTTTCTGTAAACAAAATGTGTTAAACGTACAATGATCTGAGAATTTTGAAGAATGTGAATTCAATTTTTAAATGCGCAACTGTCAATCTCATTTTAATTTTATACTTAATTTCAACGGCCTTTTAATATGTTTCGTATTGTTTTCAAGCATTTTCAATTAGTAGTGCAATTAAGACCTTTGGAGGATCTTTGGCCCACTGTACGTCCACTACCCAAGAAGGGGATCCTCTGTGATGCACAGATCCACATCCGCCTTGGCACGGATCCGGGACGCTGGCTGGAAGGCAGGCAAGCAGACAGCCAACCAACCAGCCAGCCCACCAGCCAGGCGGGCCGGCGAGCTAGCGATCTAGCTACACGCTGCCTGCACATCAGTTGATGTTGCTGTGTGCTGCAGTGTAACTCGACTAAACGCTACGTAATATGTTAATAAAATTCGTTTCTCACCATTCTATTTTTCCCACTAAGAAGTTATAAAAAATTGGAATCATTAGATTTCACTATTCGCTTTCAGATAACGATATCGATGACAGCTATTTCTGTACGGTCCAAGTCATCTGTGTATTGCCTGTATTTTTCAATGATTATAGATTCGTGTTATGATTGTATTTATTCGAACTCGAGTTGTAATACGAAATGCTCCGAAGACGATTAGTACGGGAATGAATACTTGCAAAAACTCTCTAGTCTTTATTCTCAAGTCGTTGATTTGAAAGACTTAACACGACAATTCTGAGGAGAACTGAACTGTGCGTGCGCCGGAATCAAATGACGTGATTTCGATTGACGGGTTCCGACATTCTCCCTGTTTTGTCGTCTACGACAAATGTGTTCGTAACTTACACTTTACGTAGTTTTCGCCGCCACCTCTAAATGCGAATTCAACACTAACACACAATAAGCTTGAAAGTAATGAAAAATACA
Source organism: Teleogryllus occipitalis (assembly GCA_011170035.1). Taxonomy (NCBI): domain Eukaryota; kingdom Metazoa; phylum Arthropoda; class Insecta; order Orthoptera; family Gryllidae; genus Teleogryllus; species Teleogryllus occipitalis. The sequence goes on along the minus strand of BLKR01014777.1, from coordinate 36,577 downwards.
ATATCCATATTAAAAATACAATATCCAATATAATAAGGCAAGAGCGTAATGGCTATTTTTTAAGTTAATTCAAGTATGTTAGATATAAACTAACGTAATTGTTAAGGATTTGGAGCTTATGTATATATTAAGGCTCCTTTGATTTCATATAGGTGTCTATCATACGTTTTACTATCTTGTTATGCTTATAAAAGCAAAAATGGACTCAGAGATACACTGATGTTCAATAAAATCTTTTAGATCCTGTTAGAGGTATTCAGTTCCAATTAGTTCCTAGTTTTAACGTATGTTTTCGATTGTACGACGTGCAAAAACTCATTTTCTGAAGATACGTTAATTCCTATTGACGATCATGTTTACGTACTACGACAATGAATTTACTGTTTTGCAAAAACTCTCTACTATTTCCATGTCTTGCAGTAGGATTACTAACTAGCATTGGTCTGAACCTTCGTTGCATTTTTTCTTAACTTGATTTGTGAAATAAAGAATTTTATCACTTAATTACCTTCCCCTCTGACACCACTCTACCCTTTCTTCAACGTCGAGATGAGAATGTACCGGCGTGGCTAGTGAGCCTAATGACAATGTGCGGATGAAAAATGAAATCGCGAGCGTGGAGCGGGCGGGGCAGGGAGTAGCATGGCTGACGGCTCGTGCCTCTGCAACCAGCGGTTGTCAGCAACACCGTCCGCGCCCACTATTCAACGGCGGACGCCGGCGCCCCTTGTGGGCATTGGGACGAGAATCCGATACTCCTTACATTCTCCTTACATTGTACGACGCCGCTCAAGTGCACTCTGGTCACTGGGGATTTTTCTTAATAGCGATTCTACTAATTCTGTACATTAAAGGAATAAACTATGTAATAAAAATGAAAATATTTATTTTATAAGTATACTAACGCCTGAATTAATGTTCATCTTGTATAATTATGAAAGACTGTTTAAGTGTATAATTATAATTGAAATATTCACCAAAGCATTGGCAAAATGGAAAAGTAACCCAAAAGTCCTAGTTCTTATTTTGTTATTTTCATTTTTGTGTAGGATGAAAGTATTTGTAACTGATTTTTTATCATTCATTATTTGTTACAAATTATTTTGACAGTACGAATGACAAAATGAACTTACTCTGACAAGATGAATAATTTCGATGCAAATGTTCTCTTTCCCTTAAAAAAAAATTGTGTGAATGTGTGAAGTCTGGTAATTTTATTGGAGTTTGCCAGCTCTTAGAGGTCACACCATCAGCCTGCCGGGTCTGTGGCCAACGAAATAAAAAGAAGGCTACGAGCCGGGACTGATGAAAGTTATCAGAATTTACGAAGTATATTATAAATATGGTAAAATACAGATCTGAGACCTAGATAACCGCACGGTGAATTAGTATCAAGGTGTTGTTTGTAAGCTGACAATTCGCTATTTCCACCAATTTAATTAATTTTTGCTATTTCATCGGCTTAAAATAAGTGACTTTTAAAGATGCTATAAAAATAACGTGTTGTGTGAAAAATTATTTGGCAAACCTGCTGCGACGTGCTACAACAAAGGAGTTGCGGGACCAGCGAACTCTAGCGGCTCCACGAAAAATTATTTTGCCATTTCATTTCCATTTTTGAACGGAATACGCAACTCATAGAGAATGAAGGAAATTTGTGATTAATTGCTACATGAGACTAGAAGTGTATTGAATAGAATGACAATAGAAATATAGGTTTTCATGACAGATATTTTTCTAGTTGTCTCTATAATTATTGTTATTATTAGCGTAAAAATTGTCAGGTTTGGTTACTGTAAATTGACGTTACTATTCTATTAATTGTGCATGTGAGTAACAAGATGTGTTGGTATCCTGGAAAAATATGGGTTTCGGTAATGTCTTCAGTTTGTAGTAGTTTTCTGTTTCTGTAAGGCAGGCACTTTTCTCTTCGACATATTTTTATTTTTGTTGCGTGAACTTTAATGTGTAACGACTAATTTGATGTTAGAAAGCGCTTTCTTATATTCTTTGAAATACGTCCTTTAAAGTTAAAAAATACGCCTATAAAGGAAATGTAATAAAATAATCATGCTTCCAGTTTCCACAGTGCAGCAAAAATTCGTCTGGAGTTTACGTTCTTCCTCTAAAATGTCGCAGAAAATTTGGAATAAAAACTATGCACTCCTCTATGCCTTTCGCCATACGTATTTTCCTAGTTTTCTTCATAATTATCGCTGTTATTAATGAAAACATTAAGGTTTTCTTAGTGTAAATTACCGTAACTGTCCTATTAATGTGTGCAAGCAATTGCATCGGTAACCTCAAAATTATAGCTCTCAAATGACAATTTATTTAGAAATGACTCGTAGCTCCCTACTTCTGCAAGGGAGGAAAATGTTCTCTCCAGTATTTGTTTTTAATTTGTTGTGTGAACTTTCATGTTAAACGCGGGTTTGTATGTAGTACATGGTAATACATTACTTTGTTTCCCTTCAAGTAAAACGCCGTATAAACGAAATACAGGAAAATAATCACTCTTTTAGATTCCACAACGCTGGAGAACTCACTATGCAGAAGAATTTAATTTGTTGCACTCGTGTGTAAAGACTAATTCGAAGATTGTACGTGTCACCACACGTCCTTTTAATTTTTTAAAAATTTTTTTTACGACAAATATGACGCGGTTTCTTCTAACGGCCTGGCAATTGTATTCAACGAAGTGTCTAGGAACACATGTCAAGTTCCTCTCGCATCATGAATGATTCGAATAAAATAACTCGTATTATTCATACTACCCTCTATTGTTGTTCTCACCTTCAGTGATTTCCGTATGGAAGCAGGGGTATCCAATGCATTCCGTATTTTCAATGAGTATCACAAAGAATATTCTACCTCATTTATGGAATCATTGGAAAGCATCTGAACTTTTACGACAGTTATATGTATCCCATTCTCTGGATATGCAGATTTGAAGGGTCGGGTACAAAACAAGGCTTGGGGTAGTGAATAGTGTTCTCTGCTGAAACAAAGCAGACGAGCGGTAACTAGATGGGATGAGTGCGCGATGGAGGAAAGGAAGATGTGTGTGGCAGATGAAGACAGCCGAAAACGGAAGTAAACTACTCTCGGCAACCACTCCAAAGTTCGATAAACGGGCGATGATCACGACGAATCGCTGAGGCATGGACCGGGCAGAAAATAGAAGTCAAAAATCCACGGCTTTCGAAGCCACATGTACAGCGTCACTATTTGATCAGCTGGTTACGCGACTGGAATGTTCCTCAGAGTCAGGTAGACGCATTTTCAGCGGGCTGGACGTGCTTGGTCGACGCTAAGGCACCTTTCCTACATAGCGCCTTCCCCCAACCACCGGAGAAAGGAAAAGGGACAATCGCTAGCTCCTGCATTATCTGCGACCGCCCAAGCGCCAACCGCCTGCGCTTTCCTGGAAATGTGCTCAGGTGATCCACAAAAGGAAAACGTTTCGTAACATTTTTCCAAGGATGACTATCGAAAATAGTTTTGGTCTTTCTCACTGTACTTTGTAAAACGTTCGTTTGAGAGTGAATTGCCTTTATCATCTTATCTGTCTCGATACTGAACTACGCTCATTTCTACGTCTACCTTTGAAATTATTCGATCGGTTAATACATTCGAAAAGAATTTTAGCAAGTACCCAATGAAACATTGTCACCAGGTTTTCTTCACATGTTTATTGCGGAGAATATGCCATCACAGGTCGGACGGCAATACGGTAATCCGAAATTTAAAAAAAAAATCGAATATTCAATTTGTAGAAAAGTTCTTCAAGCACCAGAAAGAATGAATGGCAGAATATAGTTCACAGATGTCATGAATTTTAACCCGTTTTGAAAATGTGTTAAATAGATCACATTTAATACTATTCAGGAATACGATACTGTAATATAATATCTTATTTCTTTATACATTTGTTTGAGGTGCTAATTGAGAAGAAAGAAAGAAAGTGGCTGAAACGAAACTCGTAGCAAATAAGCCCTTAATTTATTGAGAATAATTTAAAATAATGTGATATTCGTATAAAGGATAGTTCCTCAAACGGTAAGCGCTGAATAGCAGAGGCACATATTTATTTTGAATGGCCACAGTTTGTGGATACAGTCTGCATTTAATGACCATCACCTTTTTTTTTTATCATTGACATGTGTACATTCATTCTCGGTGTATGGAACGTTCATTTCCAGTTTTGTGTTGTAATAGGTGTATAAAAAGCTAAATATACGGAAAACTAGAGAAAAAACTATTAAAGAGATTTTAACACGGAATTGTAATGTTGAATTCCCATACTTTTCTCATACCTAAGACGTTTTTTCATGACGAATGCAAACGGATTGTGGGGTATGTTTAGTCAGGGTTGCTCTTTCTTCTATGATAATTCAGTGTTGATTTACATTTTCGCCCCCAACACATTTTGTTAACTACATTTTCAGAATCGGGAGATGGTGTAAACCTTGATAAAATACAATGAAATTACGTTTTGATGTAGAAAACAAATTTAATTGCAAGTCTTCCAGTCCATGATTCTATATGTAGTTTCCAATATTTTTACATTTCTAATGTATCCATAATTATGCAATTCTTGAAACGTATTCTTGACTAACAAATACCATCCTCCTTACCCCCTTTCATACAAACCATACAATTCACACACTGACTTAAGTAACAACATACTGGCGTCGGCGTCGCGAAAGTTCTGCACCGCCGACATACCTATATTCTGTGAACGAAGTTGCATCCTTTCTGCTAATGCTGCCAATGCTGCTACGTCACCAACGTCGTCAATACGCTACATTTGATTAGTTATACTATTGTACATTCTTTCATTAACAATTTTAAAAAAATCATGACAAAGGTAGCATTAATAGAAAGGAAGCGACATTCATTGCCTGGCGGTGATGCGGGACAGGTGCAACCTTCAAGAGGGTCGACGCTACTGTACGTAGTTACTTTGTGTGGAAATTGTGAGGTATGTACGAAAGAGGGTGAAATTTGTAACGCATACGAATACGTTTGAAGAAATTGTCAAATCAATTTCATGTAATGTACATATTTTAAAATATTTGTTATCGCATATCGGATTAAAGGCTGGTGATTTTAATTTTTGTATTACATTTGGTTGCTACATAAAAGCAATTTTATGTTATAGTCCTGATGACCGTTTAATAAAAGGCCAAAAAGTTTACTAGTTAAAAATTGTAGGTTTTTAATTTTTTTTACCAAAACTAAAGATAATCCCTAATAGAATAATGAAATAATTTCAAAATACTCTGTAATAGAGCTAGGCGTTTCAAAAAGAGGTCCTGCATTGTAAGAAAAAATCGCCCGCTTAAACCTGCATGCAAGCATCTGATGTTCTGTCACAGCGTCTTGTGATTCTTCTGAGTGACTATACATTTTACCACTTAAATGCAAAATTTTATAAGATGTCAAATTAACAAATATACGCAATTTTCTGTACATTGTTGAACGATAAACACGCGTACACTTAGCTAACAAATAATCTATGAAGTTTATTCTTTGATGATACAGAGTTGAACGTCAACGATATAGTGCATCATGCAATGGTTTCTAATTAAAGATTTAAGGAAATAGAGCTTAAATATATTTCCTTACAAGACAGCAATACTAAAAAATAATGCTTCTTAATATTGGTTCTCGTCACGAACCTTTCAATCAATTCGGCTGTACAAGGAACAAAACTAGAAGAAACCTCGAGATCTTAAGTCAGACTGCTATTATTTACGAAAAATATTTCACTGATCGATCCCAGCAAATTTGCGATGACGAAGAACACTATCTATCGAAGACGCATCAATAGGATGATGAATAAAATGGAACTACGAAATCACCCGGTCATCCGTGTGAAAAAAAATGCATTTCAACATATTACCCGGGGGTGGTGAAGCGTTCTCAGAAGTTAAATATACGCTCCCCCACACTGACAATAAACTGATGTGGGCGTCTCGCCATTAACGATTGACCCTTAGTTAACACCGTCACCATTCCTCAATAGTGGTATTGTGAAGTTACGTTAAAAAGGTTAATAGTTTTAATTAAGTTAAACAATCCAATAACAGGTGCCATGATAGGTAAACATGTTTGTGGTGTGAACCAAGAGGAAAAAAACGAGCCTGGAGGCGGAAATCTTCAAGGTGAGGAACACTCGTTTGACAAGCGAGGAGAGACGTTAAAAAACTAAGCGCCCCGACACGCGTGGGGCGGCGTGCGCGCGCACGCCCCCACCGCGCGCACGGCCCGCCCGCGGCGGTGCGCACGCACGCCTTCGCCCCGGCCGCCAGCAGCCCCTACCTGCATTTGTAACCAGGCGTCGAAGTACGCGTGGCCCGCAGAGGATGAGGTCCAGCTGGCGCTGTCTTCGCGGCAGTCCCCGGGGTGATCGGGCACTATCTGGTCATCGTGCAGCGCGCTCACGGCCGTGGTCGCCCGCAACACGCAACAGGCGCCTGTGTCCATGCCTCGGCGCGCCGTCCACCGCCGGCAGCGTCGTCGGCGGCGGCGTCGCGACGCTCCCGTGTGCGCGTGGCGTCGAAGGCGGCCGCGACGGCGACAACGGCGTCCGGTCGCCCAAGCCTCCTCCTCTTCTTCTTCTTCTTCTGACCGGACGACGCACTCGTCGGCCCACGCGACAACCAAGCAGATCGCACGCACTCGCCGCAGCCACGCGGCCGACACTCGCCGAAAAACAACAACAGTCTGTCCTCGTCCACGTGCACCTGTCCACACGTGTGCCTCACACGCACACACATACACACGCGATCCGCACGCTCGCGCGGGCGCCGTCAGCCGGGCCAACCGGAACGTCCAGCCGCGCGTGTGTCACCACCACACACTGCCAGCCGGGAGCTCGCCTCGTCTCGGACCGCCGGTCCACGCCGGTCGTCCCGCCGCACCACGCCACGCCACGCCGCGCCACACCGCGCCGCGCCGTCTGCGTCCGTGGCCCGCTCCGCTCGCTCGGTCCGCTCTCCGCTCCGCGCTAGCCGGAGCTCCGCTGCCTTCTCTCGCCCCAGCCGCGCCGCTGCCCGCGCGGACCCCCCAGCCCCCCTCTTGCGAAACTACCCGCCGCCGCCACCGCCGTCGCCGCCGCCACGCCGTCGTCGCACCGCGCCGCGAGCCCGCATGTTGCCCCCTCTCCCGGCACGCGCGCCGCCGCGATGCTCCTACTATTTATGAATGGAGGAGCCGTAGGATTGGCGTACCGCGACAGCCAATGGTAACGCCCGGCGCGCCGCGCGGCTACGTGCGTGTGGTCTGCCGGGCGGCAGTACGGCGTTTTGTAGCGGCCGAACGCTTGTTGGGGACTCGGCGGGAGTGCGCAGGAGCTGTCGCGTTACAATACATAACTCCACGAGGCCTGCAGCACTGCCCCTAGTTAATAGCCGAATCTCCATTATATAAGTGGGGTATACAGCACCACCTCCCGACTTATCATTCCAGATCGACTGTGTGTGAAATAAATAAGCGAATTTGGAATGGTAAATTCTATTTGTGGTATAATAATTAATCCGTTTTCAATTCGCATATCTACATCTTATTACTATGGTGTCCAAGTGCACTTTTAAACAAGGCCCATTGGAACTGACTGTTGTTAGTCTCGGAATATTATATAAATTTCATTATTTCAGGACGTCACTCGCTAGAAAAGAGATTCACGTCCACTACATACATATTTCAGCTTTAAGATGATACATCAAAAATATTCCACGTTAAATAATCATTGAGAGGGATTTTTTCGGTGACTCAGTCAGGTATCTGAGGCCTATTTCACTAAAAAAAATCAAGTAAGCTTAGCATTTCAATTAAATACTTCACCAGTTAATGACAAGTACGATAAAGATCCCGTTGAGCGCCTGGTATCTGCATATGGGTCATCTCTTATTCTGGCTCTAAAGTTCATTGTAAATTGGGAGTAAAACATGTAACTTCTCGTTGCTATCTTGACATTCCAGATCACTCCCAATTTTTTGCTGCATCTTTTCAAAGAGTTTTGCTAGCACTTTCAGAAACTGTCTTTGGAAAAGAGATGAACCGCTTGCCTCCAGGCTTCCCCCCACCACTCCCCTCTTTCAACACTACATAGCACACAACACTACATTGAGCGGACGAAAAAACCGCCATCCAATGGCTGGAGAAGATTGGTAGAATTAGGGGGGAGAGCTGTGATTTTTATGATCAATTAGTCACACAGTGTGAGAACGTGTGACCTCAACATTTCAATTACAAACAGTTCAACAGTTAATGACGAGTACGACAAAGATCTCGTGAAGCGTCTGCTATCTGCAAAGACTAGAACACATAGAAGAATGGTTAAACCCAAAACGTTTCACCAAAAACGCAATAGAGAACCTCATTACCTTGTAAACATGCTTGGCGTGTTGTATACCCTGACACATAGTTGCATCTTTTGACGGTATGTTACGATACATTTCCCTGAGGGTGAGATATTTCACCCAAGAAAACCTAGTATCGAAAGAACAGAACCTTACCAAACATAATTCATATTATTTTTAAATGTAAACAAATTAAATGACGTTAGTTACTCACGAAGTACTTCATTAAATCAAATGCATTTCCGTACTTTAAAAGCTGAACAGGCTACTGGATAATTGCCAATTATTACGTGTCTTTGTTCGGTATTATTCTGAATATTATTCTGAACTTTTCTAACAAATCAGATTTCCATTGAATTTATGGCAAGATGTGCCAATTGGCAAAGTGATCATCAGAACGGACGAGGCGGGTACATGTACGTAATACATAGAAAGTGATATTACCTGAGAACCGAGAGGTTAAATCCTAACATTTGTGAGTAGCGGAATATGAAATTACTACATATAAGTTAGAGTTAGAACTAACATACCTGAATCGGACGAATTGTATTTATTTTCTAATAGATATTCTGAACCACTATCTGAAAAAGGGTCACTTTCGACTGGTGAATAGGACTGATATTACTGATATTAAAATCACTGTGTAGCAGAAGAAAGTTACTACTTTTTATTGTACGTGCGACAACAGCAACGTGTTTCCGACTGACTTACAAAAGTGTCTTCTGACCAATTCGGCTCATTTACTAAGTTGTCAAAATAGGTCTTGCCATCTGACGTAAGAAAATCGTGTCTTGAGCGTTTTGTCAACTGAAAATTTTAATAAGGAAGCAGTTACAACGTATGTCATTTTCAGCAAAATGATGACTTAAACTGATTGGCTTCTGAACCCTTCTTGTATAGAAAATAGCATATTTTTACTTATAAAAAAGATTCCAGTTCACAAGAGAGCTGGTTTCTAGCGCAATGCACTTGTCTTTTGCCTCCAAAGGAACGATTCACTTATGATAATAAAGTTCTGTTGCACTATGACAATTTTTGAGTTGTGTCACTTTTCTTGTGCAGCGATGATATACTATAAGAAACAAAGACGTTAAATGTAGTTCACATGTATGTGCGTCCGTTTTGTACGAATTTTTAAATTTTATGTTTTGAAAAATGCATTGACAATGTAATTTTTACAGCATTTCGAGGATTAAAAAAACTGTCTAGGGTTTGTCAATAAATCGTCCTCTTCAAATTGATTACCATCTACTGCAATTGACATTTGGTGTCGTGTTTTTAACGACCTCTGAGCAGAGACAAGCATTTCTTTGGTGACTGCCTCACACACCGCAACGATTCTTCGCTGTATGTTATCCGATGAAGTCGGGGACTTCTGCATACTCTCTGTCCTTCACACGTGATTAATATTTTTACTGTCCTTCTCTTTTCCCACAAAAAAGTTCATCGTCATTACATCAAGGGAAGGAGCAGGCCACTGTACAACACCACCGTTTCCCTCCATCGGCCGTCAACATGTCTACTCAGGGTCTGCCTGGCCACGTAGGCGTAATGGGCAGGGCAACCATCGTGTTGGAACAACAACTCACTTCAAATATTAAAAGTAATATTTTCTAAAAGAGGAAACAGTGTTCCCTCCTGGAACGTTACGTATTACGAGTGATCGAAGAAAAGTGCGTGTAGCGTGTAGTACAATTTACAACTGATACAACTTCGATGTTAGTAAATATGTTTCATGTACGTTCGTAAAGCAAGATCAGCTAAAATTCAAATGATGCATCTGAGAGATCGCTGCGTGTGCTCGACTATTACTAGCGCGTGTGCCGCAGATTTAAATTCGATTGCAGACACATTACTTACATTTGCTCGTGTTCTGTTAATTTTAAAATTTTCCGCTTCAACTTCTTTAGGTATAAACTGGGTTCCGAGGGCTGCGTCATTAGCATCTCTCTACTACTATACTATATCTATAACGTCGGATTTTATAACTCACTTATCTTTATAATTATTAATCAAATACCTACAAATTGTTTAGCATTACTGAATTTGACTTTTCAGGATCTATCTATTCGTGTAAAAATGTATTTTTTCATTGTGAAAAAGACTGATACCTTTAAAATAAAAAGTGCTACCAAAACGTAAATAACTTCAACTGATGAGTCCCTGTGTCCTAAATTGCTTGGTGAAAATCCCATCTCAATTTCTTGAACCGCTTTGAAAATATTCCAGGGAGACGCTTAAATTGACCGACCTGTACCCTCGGCTCCTGTTACGAAGTGTGGGCGGCCGACTTTTATTGTGTTGCACAAGACAGTGATTACATTACTTTTCGAACATCCTATCCTGCTTTACTAACCAATCAGATTTCCTTTAAATTCTTGACAGAATAGTATACCTCTTGGCAGAATGACAATTGGGAGAACCGATGTGCCGGCTGTTCCATAACATTGCGTAAGACAGACACAGAGGAGACAGACACGCCTGAGAAGTGATAGGTGTAATCCAGCTCTAGATCCGCTGATTGAAATGGGTAGGATAATGGATCACGGGATCGGTCAATTAATGGATTACACTAGTTTGCCAACGTTTCGGAATATTTTATTCCATCATCAGGGCTAACAAACAAAAAACACAATCACAATAAATAAGGACAAACTCTTCTGAACAACAATATAAAAAAATGAATGAACATACATGTAGAAAAATAATTACACAGAAAACTAAATAAATAAATAAAATACTGTGTATAAATAGTTATCTGTGTAATTATTTTTCTACATGTATGTTCATTCATGTTTTTTTATGTTGTTGTTCAGAAGAGTTTGTCCTTATTTATTGTGATTGTGTTTTTTGTTTGTTAGCCCTGATGATGGAATAAAATATTCCGAAACGTTGGCAAACTAGTGTAATCCATTAATTGACCGATCCCGTGATCCATTATCCTACTTCTTATTAACGGTCGTGATTTCTACAATGCTGATTGAAATGTTTATAGTACAGTATATTTATGAGACACCTGAGGTCTCAAAAATATACTGTGGTTTACACGAAGTCATTAGATATGTGCTCGATTTTATTGCGTCTTTTTGGTAAGAAATTCAATTCACGACTTGCATAAGACATGGTTACGTTGTTATGACTTATGGTTGGAGTATAAAAATGACCACAGACCAACATATTTAAAAAGACTGGATATCATACTTTTATTATTTTAAATACGAATGTATACATCGGTTTAAGAATTTGGGAGAGAAGTCGTACATTTTGCGGACTACTAAAGATCCAAATAACTATTGTTAAATTTAAATATTAATTTAACATATTTGTATTGTAATAAAATATTGTTAATTGAATTGTTATATTAAATTAAAGTATATCAAAGTTATATTAAAGTAAATAAAGTTGAATTAAAGTTATATTAAATGAAAGTTATATTAAATTATGTTAAATTGAATTGTTATACTAAATAGACATAATTATGTAAATAGCAGCGTACAGGAATTCAAGCTCAGTACAAAATATCTACATAGTAGGCATGCTGATTTCTGCAATACAAAAAAGATGTTCCTGAGAATTACAGAGATTTTAGGACTCAATATATATGAACCTTGGCACACTTCACGATTGTGCTCAACTAATTCACAAAGAATTAAAGTTATATTAAATGAAAGTTATATTAAATTATGTTAAATTGAATTGTTATACTAAATAGACATAATTATGTAAATAGCAGCGTACAGGAATTCAAGCTCAGTACAAAATATCTACATAGTAGGCATGCTGATTTCTGCAATACAAAAAAGATGTTCCTGAGAATTACAGAGATTTTAGGACTCAATATATATGAACCTTGGCACACTTCACGATTGTGCTCAACTAATTCACAAAGTAATTTTATGTGGTGCTGAGTCTTGCGTTTCGTACTCGGGAAATCCGATTACATTCAATTGCTTCAAAATGTTACCAGAATGTAATGTTCGAAACATGAAGAACAAGTTGTGAAAAACTCTAGTTGCTGAATCCTACATGGAAAGGTAGTAAAATGATCGAGTCTGTTAAAATGGAGCAAAAGGCATTGCAAAGTAGGCCAAAGAAGCCAAACCATAAAGGACCGGGATTAATGTTTACTAACAATTATAAATAACACCTGCTCTTCATGTTTTAATGGAGGCATGTGAAACCGCACTCACATGAGGTACTTGCCAGTCTGGGAAGCCCGGCGCTCCTAAGAGCACGGGCAACTTCCCCTCACACCCTTCCAAATCCAGAAAAGGGTGTACACGGGCAAGCTGAAGCCGCTGGAGGCGGGGAATAGTGACTTCATGAAATTTGTGTTACGTTTATATTATTTAGTAGTTATTACCACTATTATTTCATGTTATTTTCTTTTTAAATTCTGCATTATTTTTTAAAATATTTTTGCCAAGTGGCAGGTTTATGTTTGAATTAAGAATTCTTTCCTAGTTTCATTTTGTTTTCTGTTTTATCATTGAGTTATTTGTTGCATAGAGCAATAATGTCAAATAAATTAACAAATATCTATAAATAAACAGTTTTCGCTTACTGGCGGGCAGCTCTTTTAACAGGCAAGTATCTTCGTTAAATCTCCTAACCTGAACATACAAAGTAATGCAATTATTGCACTCTTACGTAAAAGATTACGAAATCAAGAACCTTTCGATTTAAGATGTTTAATTTTACTCTCATCGACAAATTTGAAATATGACTGATCTATTATTTCATTTTAACGGATCATTTTTTGGTTTAGTGCAGGATATGGGGATTAATGACTTACATTTGAGGCAATTATTGTCAACTGACTTCTCCAAAAGACCGTCGTGGGCCAGTTATCCAGTGAGTTACTGCTACTCCGAGGCACACTGTACAACTCTCACTTTGAAATCTCACGCCAGTTGCTCTGGACTCAGTGCCCGCGAACTCTAGCGACCTTGATATGCCTGATTTGCAGTATCTCGCCCTAGAAAAAGTCAACCTTCATTTGCATGCACAATATTTTCAAATTGGAACGCAAGAGCGAGTTTTGTATTGTGTCCCCGCAGGTTCTTCTGCTGCCGTTATCGTGCGTCTTCTTCGATATGCAGCTTTCTCAATGCGGAATATCAATGGAAACTTGCTCAATGCGGTATTTTTTCCGAATTAGGGAAAATTCTGCTTTAAGCAATGTAATATTGTTGGATTTATGTTCGGCAGGAACGCGATTTTTGTTCACATTAGATTTCCGCGTTATACACGTTTCACATTGAGCAAATTTTCCGATATTTTCCAATGTCTCTGCTTCATATTATAAGGCCCATGGCAGCCTGATACGACTCTTTTTCCCACCTTTTCGTAAAGGATTCCACTACTAAAATTTTCTCTTCTTTTTGATGTTTCGTAGGGAATGTTTACACCATTACGGAGTATTCATTCCATTTACGTCCCTCGTTAGCATCGGTACTGAATTCTATTGATACCAGTCTCCAAACGCTTTTAAGTACGTGAATGACGTTTTGTCCTTAACGGCGTTTTTTCCTTTGCTTCGTCAGCCTTGTGGTCTACGTGACATTCTATCGATGTTACTTGTTTTAATGGCCTGCTTGCCTTGTAGAAGGAAACAAGAGTTGTTAAAGTTAAAAGTGAATCGATGTTTTCCCTAAACCTCAACCTAAAGGTATCGGGCGGTTTCGGACGCGCTAGCGGATCAGAACGCAGCCGAACAAACATTTCGGGAAGACGCAGCAGGGCGGTTGCACCCACGCTTCACTGACCTGTTGAGCTTCTTTTCTACCTGTCTCTCACTGGAACGAGTCGATTGCTTGCGGAAGGCGGGAAGGGCGGGCGGGCGCCAGGAAGCACTGCCAGTGGCCCTGTGGTCTGAACGCCGCGTCAGACGCATCGCTGAAAGGACGCCATTCATAGCGGTGCCCTCCAGAACCAGGCCAGAGATACGCGCGACGGTCTTATCGGGATGTTTGGGACTACCTACTATCGATCTCGCGTCAACATCCCTTCGACGGCGCGCGGCCGTGAGAGGTATGTTGCATTGTTCAGCGACACTGGTGCAATGGGCGTGCGTCGCACGAAACATTCCTCTATCTGGTCTTTGGGCGGGCGAAATAAACGACTACCCGATAAAAGTAAGAACCTTCAAATTAGACGCTCCGTCAGGCGAGACTTGTTGAATTAGACGACACAGTGTCTCCACATTCGAGAAATTTTATTTTTATTTTTTTATTAATTTTTTTACAGAGCATACATAGTTCAGTACATAATACACTTTACATATGTATTGAACGGCTTACATTCTAATTTACCGAAAATTAAACTACATACTAATTTGGGAGAGAAAATCTTCTCCAGACACCTCTAAAAACAATTTATTTCGGAAAATTTGACTAGGATGGATATCTATTTTGCCTGTTATGGATATCTATTTTTTATTCTAGTTCTATGAGGACTTTTCCGGAGTCTGAAGTTGTCTAGGTGTGGAATTTGAGGTATGGAGTGATAGAACTAGGTTGAGAGATATGTCATATGGTTTTGTATGGAGTCAATTTGGAATTCTTTGTGGAACTGGGAATTTGTGACAAACCAAGGAGCATTTGTGATAGTTCTAAGAAAATTGTTTTGGTCTATTTGGGGCTTGTTTAGGTTCGTTTTTGCAGCCAAACTGGACAGGTGTAAAGGAGGAGTGGTCTTATGATAGTTTTGTGGATGGTTATGGCGGTTGGGAGTGGGAGATGTGAAGATCGATTAATGATGGGTTTTAGTTGGTGTATCTTATTTTTTGCTTGCTGTATTTTAATATTGATGTGTTGGTTCCGGTTCAGTTTAGTATCCATGTTTAGACCAAGATATTTTACGGTACTATTTGGAGGGAGCCAGTTAATGGGTTGATTATTTATTGTGAGTGGTGCAGGAGGTGTATAGGGTCTTAGAGTAAATATTTTAATAGCTGTTTTTGTGGGATTCAATTTTATTTTTAAATATGCTGCCCAACTGTCTATGAGATTGAGGTACAACTGAAAAGAATTTCTGATAGTTAGTAACGAATCTCCGGTTAGAAAAATTTCCGTGTCATCCGCGAATTGGGCCGTTTGTATATTGCCTAATTTCGGGAGGTCAGATACATATAAATTAAAAAGTGTAGGGGATAATGGTGATCCCTGTGGCACCCTGTAAGCCTGCAATTATTGGTCTTGGATTTGAGTGATGACTGTTGACGGTGACTGAAAACGTTCTATTTGTAAGGTAGGTGGATATTACTTGTATGAGATAATATGGGGTACCTATCTTTGTTAATTTATAAATCATTGCTTTGTGCCATACTCTGTCTTATGCCTGGGTGATGTGAATAAAAATCCCTTTTTATTTTGAAAGCCTGGGTGAATGTATTCTGAAAGTCGTAAAAGTTGATGACTTGTAGAGATTTTCTCGGTAAAGCCAAATTGTTGTTTGGGAATTGCGTTAGCCTGAATCAGAAATGCTTTTAAACGTGTAAGGATAGCTTTTTCAAATATTTTTGCAAGGGTAGGGAGTAAACGGATAGGACGGTAACTCTCGACTAATGAGGGATTCTTGTTCGGTTTGGGAATCGGTATGATGACAGCATGCTTCCATGTTATGGGAAAATAACTGATTCTGAAACACGAATTATATATATTTGTGATGAATGCCAGAACAGAGGGAGAAAAGTGTTTGACTATTATATTGCTTATATTATCGTGTCCAGGGGATTTTTAATTGGCGGTTTGGATGTGATAATTTTTATTTCTTTAGATGATATTAACTTAATTCTTGGGTGTGGTCCGTAAAGGGGAGTAATCGATGCATTATTGATTAGATGATGAGATGGATGGTATTGCGTGGGGTTGTTGGTAAAGGTGGACGAAAAATAATTGGCGAAATTTTCTGCCTTTTGGAAGGGAGTGTATGCTTTTATTGTAGGTAATTTTATTGGAGGAATTATAATTTTTTTCCTGAGTATCTTTTTTTGCGAATTGCCAAATTGTGATGTTTTTAGTATTGAGAGACTCGATAAGGTCATGAAATTGCTTATTTTTGTGATTCCTTAATGCTTTTTTCAAGATATTTCTGATAATGTTTCGTTTGTGTTTTTTACGCTATTATTTTTGCAGCGGGCCCATAATCTTCTGGTTTGATTTTTAATGTTTATGATTTTCATGATTCCTGGGGGAGGTTGGTGTAATTTATTTTCCTTCCTATTTGTTTTTAGTTCCTACTTTTGGGTTGCCGTTTGTATTATAGAACTTAAAAATGATACCGAGTGGTCAATCTCGAGAGGGTTTCATAGAATTTTAATTTGGGGGATTAATGAATTTAATTCTGATTGAAACTTAGGCCAATTGATCTTACAAATTTTTGTTTTGGGAAAAGGAACATGGGGGGAGGAATTTGGTAGGAGGTTATGAGCATGAGAATATGGTGTGAATCTACCTCAAATATTGTGGATGCGTGAAATTTATGGGATGAGTTTGTTATTCCAATGTCTAATATGTCGGGGCTCCTTGAGTTGTCATGGGGGTAATATGTAGGTTCCGGTGTTGTTATTATTTCCAATGTGGAGCTATAAATTAAATGTGCCAGATTTATTCCGTCCTCATTCGAGAAATAGGTCAGCATGTTCGAATCCTACCAGAGGCACCAATGTTTCGGTGTGTGTTCGCGCGCGCGAGTGCACAAATTACCAACGTTTTATTATCTTTTAAAATGCCAAAGTTATATTTCTTGTCTGTTGATATAGAAAAGTGTTTGGGGTTACAATAAAATAAGTTGTTAAATGTTTTTATTTTTTTATTTTTACGCGTCATTCATGTTAAAGCATCAGTACGTTTTCTTGTCTATAATACGGTAAAGTCCATAAACGAATACTTTTTGTCCATTCAATATTACTTACGAAAAATCATGTTGCTCGATCTATAGAATCCGTATGGTAGGTGAATTTCTTTCCTGATACATTACGTATAAATTGAAATAAAATTTATTATTAGGAATAAAGTCCCAAGACGTCACTCAAAGTTGATTTATGGTTTATAGATGTGTCATAGTTATATTCATTCATTCTATTAATATAGCATAGTTTTGAATGTAATACGGTAATGGTGCCAAATTTATGTTGCTAAACCAACTATTTAAAAAAAGTTCTCAGAGCTACGCTTTCTGAATCCGTATCGTAGGAGAATTTTGTTTCGGACAAATTGTTCGTAAATTTGAATCTAAAATTCATAATTCGAAATGAGTTCAAAAGACGACTCGTTCAGAATCGTTTGCTTGTCTATTTAAAAGTCAAAAATATTACTTGCGTGTTAATATTGAAAGTCGTCCGTAAGTAACATATCTTTCCAGAGAAATTTTGACGATATGAATCTCTGTTACGTGTTACGAATTCAATTACCAAGACGATTCGTTTACAAACGTTTTCTAGTCTACTAATACGTTAACGTTTTATTTATAGTTTGTTAATATAGCAAAGTCTCTTATGGACTGCATAAAGTACCCAAATAGATGTTAGTTGTGAAATCAAAAATCTTGCCTTCCATATTTCAACGTAAATCTTGTTAAACAAATCGTTCGAGATCAAAATCTTTGTTAACGGTTTCGGAATCTATATTGTAGGGGAATTTCTCAGATAAATTACGTGTTAATATATTTATAAATTTAATAGTACGGTTTAAGTTCAAAGAGGACTGGTTGAGATGCGTCATCTTGTCTATTAATGTCTATTAATATCAAAGTTCCACTTTGTTTTAATATAGAAAAATCTTATCTATATTACGTTAAAATACTGAAAATTATATTTGTCGTTCATTAAACATTGCCTTTTGGCTGGCAAATTTCGGAATCCATATTGTAGGGGAATTTTTATAGTAGTACCTGAATTAATGATGTTAAAACAACGTTGCTTAAAAAGACTTGTGACTTGCCCTTCGAAGATCCTTGTCAAAGAAGTATTTCCTTAAACAACAATTGTTCATAAATATGAATGTAAATTCATAATTCGAATTGTTTTCCAAAGACGACAGCTTCTGAATCGCTTCATTGTCTTTTCATACGTCAAAGTTACATTCTTTGTAAGTTAATATAGAAAAGTTTTGTCTGTAATACGGTCTCATTCTCTTATTTATAGTTTATTCAACTTTTTTTAAAAAAAAGTATCGAATGATCCGTAATTTGAGACTTGATTTTCTAAGCGCTTTTCTTTTGATATAAATTGTTATGAAATAAAACTTTACACATTACGAATTCAGTTGCCTAGATGGCTCGTTTATACACGTTTTCGTGTCTGTTAAAACGCGAATGTTTGATTTATGGTCTGTGAATATAGTATAAACTTTTGTTGTTGTAAAGTATCCAATTATATGTTTATGGTGAAATCAACGTTTTTGTCTTTCGTATATCGTCAGTCTTGTCCAATCAAGTGTAGGAAATCGAAATCTTTCTGACGGTTTCGGAATCCATATCGTAGGAGAGTTTTTTTTTCAGATAAGTTAGTGTAAATATGTCTCTCAATTGAATAGTACATTTTCAGTTGCGAAGACATGTTGACGTTGTCTTGTGTATTATTGCGTCGAAGTTCCATTCCATGTCTGTTAAAAATAAAATAGTCGTAATATGTCTTAATATGCTACCGAAAATTATATTTGTTGTTCATTCAACATTTCTGATGAGTAGGGGCGGATTTTGATGACCTAAAATATCGCCAAAAATGATCAATAAAATGCTCTTAAAATATTTTTAAAATGGTCTAAAATCAAAGAAAAATGACGTAAAAGATGTTATCAAAACCAGTTCGGATGTACAACTCTAGCAGTTGAATATGTTACTGATGTAATCAAGGCTTCTTCTATTCGTTCAAGTGAACTTCAGCTTCAAACTTTTGATTTGGACTATTCTTCACCAGAAAATATCTATCTTTTGTTATCCCGAAATCGACTGAACTGCCAATGGCGTTGACAGGCGACACAGGAACCTTAGATTACATACTCAGAATAGTTGACATTACAACTTCTGAGCGAAGAAATCGAATAGACTACCAGGTATAAGAACTCAGGAATTCTGTGGAGAATATTTGTTCCCTCTAGTTGTTTTTTTCAATATTTTTTATTATTTTGAATGGTATACATGGTTCAGTTTTACAATACAAACTTTTTCACATGTTTTTGATGCTTATGATCTATTTTAAAAAACTAAACTATTGTTACTTTACAGCTATTACTTAGGGAGAGGAAACCCACTGGGCACCTCACAAAGGATCATCTAAATCTGCAAATTGGATGTAAAAAACGTGTTTGGGAAATCTTTTTTTTATTCTGGTGGGGTTTATGGGTGCTTTGCCTAGATTGTATTGGGATATTTGAGTAATTGTTGACATATTATTGTAAAAATTATGGGATAACTTTGTGATGTGGTGTATGATAGGTTTTATTTGAATTTCTTTATGAAGTTGTTTGTTTGAAATGAACCAGGGGGCTTTGGTTATTGTTCGTAGGAATTTGTTCTGTATGACCTGTATTTTATGTATATTAGATTTTGCTGTATTGATCCAGACAGGGCAAGCATAGAGCATTAAGGGTCTAATTATGGCTGTATATATGAGTTTGGCATTTTCTATTGTTATTTTACTGTGGTTGTTTATTAATGGTTTTAATTGAAATAATTTGACTTTTGTTTGTTGTGTTTTAATGTTTATATGTTCTTTCCAGTTAAGTTTAGTGTCTAGATGCAGGCCTAGATATTTCACTGTTTTGTTTTGTGGAGTCCAAGGAATGATGCTATTGTTCAGTGTGAGAGGTGGTGGTGTTGATATTGTTTTTAGTGAAAATATTTTTGCTGTTGACTTAATTGGGTTTAGTTTAATTTTCCATTAGTGTGACCATGAATCTATTTGATTGAGATGTTGCTGTAAATTGTGCTGTTTTGACTGTGTTGGATGTAGGGATATCAGCTGTATAAAGATTAAATAACACCGGTGATAATGGGGAGCCCTGAGGAAGTCCAGCATATATTGGTTTGGGGTTTGAGAGATGATTATTTACTGATACTGAAAAGGTTCTATTGCTTATAAAGCTATTGATGATGTTGGTTAGGTATTTGGGTGTGCCATTGATTCTTAGTTTGTACATGAGACCTTGATGCCATACTCTGTCGTATGCTTGGGAAATATCTAGAAATGTTGATATAGTATGTAGTTTTCTTTAAAATGGTGTATGGATATGTTCTGTGATTCGTAATAATTGATGTGTGGTTGATAACTTTTCTGTGAATCCAAATTGATGTCTGGGAATGATGTCATTTTTATTGAGGTAGTTACTAAGTCTTTTCTGAATAAGTTTCTCAAGAATTTTTGATAAGGAGGGTAACAGGCTGATTGGTCGATAATTTTCTACATTCGATGGATGTTTGTTAGGTTTTGGAATGGGTATTACTATTGAGTGTTTCCATAATAGTGGTAAGTAACCTATTCTTAATGAAGAGTTATAAATATTATTTAAGAATGCTATGGCTTGATGTGGCAGATTTTTTAGGATTTTGTTGTTTATTCTGTCATGTCCTGGAGCCTTCTTTTTAGAGAGTGTTTTTATTATGTTTGTTATTTCCTGAGGAGATATGAATCTAATTCTGGAGGGTACATTATAATTAGGAGCTGTTGCTATCTGTGTGATTGTTTGGTGTTGAATGTGTGGGAGTGAGTCGTTTGGTTTGAATGTATCTGCAAAATGATTTGCTAGTGTTTCAGCTTTTTCAAAGGGTGAGCATTTTTTCCCTGTGTTGGTATTAAGTGGAGGAATGGTATTTTTTTCTTTAGTATTTTATTTTTTATAGTGCCACAGTGTATTGTTACTTGAGCTTAATGTTTGAATCATGGTGTTGTATTGTTGCTGTTTGTGTGTGAAAAGTGTTTTTTTGGCAATATATGTTAATAGATTAAGTTCCTTTTTAATTTCAGGGCGTCTAGTGTAATTCCATAATCTTCTTGTTTTATTCTTTATGTATATTAGATTTCTTATGCTCTTGGGTAGTTCATTGTTTTTATTTTGTGTTTTTGTAGGTGATTTATTTGGTTTACTATTCTCTAGTTCTCTTAATATTATGTTATTAAGTACTGTGATGCCGACCTGGATGGCCGAGGTGGCTAAGAGCGAGTACCGACTCAGCGCTTCGGTCCGAAGGGTCGCGGGTTCGAGTCCCACCTTGGGCATGGCTGTTTGTCCCTTGACTTGGTGTGTGTGTGTGTTGTCGCGGAGGGCCTCGCGTTCTGCTGACCCCAGATCAGAGGAGCCCGCAAGTGTTTGTCTAGTGTGTGGTCGAATATGCGTCCCTTCGGGACGTAAAGGGCAACCGGCTGTCGGCTGGATAAAAGCCCTAGGAAAAAAAAAGTATTGTGATTGCTTGATCTATTTCTAGAGGGGTACTTAATATTTTGAACTTTGGGATGTTTCTTTTAACATTATTTTTAAATATTTGCCAATTAATGTTGTGAGTATTGAGTTGTGGAGTGGGTGAGTGTGTGGGGAGTGACTGTTGTGTAGTGATTATTACTGGTAGATGGTCTGAGTCCATTTCATGGTGTACTGTGGAGAAAAACTTTTGTTGCATATTTGTTATGCCTATGTCTAACAGGTCAGGATTCCTAGAGTGATCAAATGGGTAGTAGGTTGGTTCATTAGGGGTTATGAATCTTAATTTGTTGTTGTTTATTAACCGTAATAGTTGTGTCCCAGCTGAGTTATTGTTTTTACATCCCCACTCTGTATGTTTTGCATTAAGATCACCTAGGACTATTGTTGGGGTGTGTTGATCAATGATATTGGTATGTTGAATTTTCACATTGGGAGGCTTATATGCTACTATAAATGTAGTTTCCAGATAGTGGTTATTAATAAACTTAATTGCTGCTGTTTCGATACCTGGGGTTGGTGGTAGTATTATTGCATGGTATTGTGCTCTTTATTAGTATCATTACTCCTCCTCCATTAGAGTTTGGTTTGTCTGCTCTGATTACTTTATGATCTGGCATGCTGAATTTTGTACTATTGTTTAAGTGTGTTTCAGTTATACATGCAAAGTCAATTTTCTTATCTTGCATGAAATATTTTAGTTCATTAACTTTGTTGATTATACCATTTGCATTCCAATTGAGTATGGTTATCTTATTAATTTGTGTTTGTTGTGTAATTGTTATTAATGTATGCTGAGATACATGAATGGATATTATTTATTATGGTTGGAATAACTGAGTTGATTATATTGATTATGTGAGTGGCTATTGTATTGATCAGGGAGTTGAGAAAGTTATTCTCGCTCGAGTGTGTTTGACGATTTCGATTTTGGGAGTTATAGAATTGATTATTATGTTGTTCTGTGTTTGTGTGGTTAGTGTGTGTAAAGTTTGGGATATTTTGATTGTTAGACAGTCTCGGGAAATTAGTTTGGTTATTTTGGGGTGGTGCTGATGATGACCCATTGGTTCTAGATTTAATTGGAGGATCTTTGAGGTTAGGTTTTTGGCTTATTTTTTTATAATAGGGGCATTCTGCTGTTCTGAGGTCTGCTTTGTGATTTCCTTGACAGTTATAACATTTAAATGGTTCATTTTTATGGGGGCAAGTTGCAGAATAGTGATTTTTGGAACAATAAATGCATGCTATTTTATGGTTACAATGATTTTTTGTATGGCCAAAATCTAGACATCTCATGCATTGAATGGGGCCTTTAGGTCTTTTTCTCCTTTCAGCTTTTACAATGAGATTACAAATTTGTCTTACTTCTAAAATACTTTCTGTTTTCTTCCCCGTTGAATTCAGCTGCTATTACTGGAATTGGATTACTGTCTTTTCGGAGTCTAGTAACTTTAACGAGTGATGGATGTTTTTCTTTTAATTCAGTGTAGATTTCCTCTTCTGTGATGGATGTGTGTAGATTTTTAAATACAACTGAGAATTTCTTATTTGCTGGGTCCTTGTAGGTATGAAACTGTCTTCCTATGTTGATTAGATATTTGGTTATGTCTCTGAAATCACTGATTTTTTCAGGTTGTATTTTTACTTTATTATTTATGAATTGAAGTGTGAAACTGTTTGCTACTTTTGTATTGATTTCCTTGTTGAAATTCGTGATGTTAGTTATATTTGCTATGTAAATTGGCGGGATTTTAACTGATTCTGACACACTTGGCGAGGTTTCATTAACGTAACTAAACCTATTTTGATTGTTGGGATCTGGTATTCTGTTCAGTTCTTCAAATCTATTGTAAGTTCGGACCGAATAACTATACTGGGTTGAACTGTCTATGTTGTCTTGTTTTGAATGCAGGTTAGACCTTTTGGTGTCGTTAGACGAGGTATTATCATCTGAAGGACGCTTTAAATTTGCCCTGCGGCATGTTGGCCTGAAGCGTTGGCCTGAAGCGTAGAGTATCCGAGTTTTGCTGCCCCATCGATGTCTGTTGATTTGGTTCATGTTCCATTGACGTTTGACTTGGTTGCGATTCCATTGATGTAACTTCGTCACTGACGGTTGCCGCTGCTTGTTCGTACAGCATCGATGTGTTTAGGTCTGGAATGGAATAATCACTGTTGAGAGTTATTAGCGCATTATGGATGAGCTGCCCGGTTGTCGGGCAGTATCCATTGTACATAATGCGTAGCACTCACTAGTGGACTGTTTTCACAGACCACAAGATTTGCGCTGGTTCACAATTTTTACTAAGTCGCACGGTTATCACTGGTCACACCGACAAGAACGATCCGTTCGGTTCGATAGTCGAGCGCGGAATGGATGGTTCCCTCTAGTAAATACTATCTGAAGCAAGTACCATTCAAATAGAAATCAAAATTCAGATATTCAAATCAATGAAATCAGCGAATAATTCATTAAAATTGACAGGAAAAGATAAAAAAGACTTATTTGTCGAAATCGACGAAAAATGCAAAAGCAATGTATAAAATGGGTCATTTTCTTTTGTCATAACATAAAAAATTAATTGCTATACTAAACGGCATTTTTCAACAGTGAAAAGAAAAACATATTTCACAAAAATCCGCCCCTACTTATGAGAAATTACCTGGATCGCACATTTCGGAATTCACATCGTAGAGGAATTTCTATAATATATTACGTATAATATAAAATTAGATTAATTAATACGAATTCAATTTTTTATGAGAAGTCGGTTAAAAAGCATTTCTTAAATATAATTTTTTTGTGGTACATTTGTTTGTTATATGAGATAGTGTTGCATGTAATATGGCAAATTTGCAGAATCTATGATATTAAATTAACGTTGCTGAAAATGAGTTCTGTGACTCGTGATTTCGTAATTTATGTCACAGGAAAATGTATTTCCGGCTATACATTGTAAATGTGAATCAAAATTTTAAAATTCGAATTGAGTTTCAAAGACGACTGCTATAAAATCGTTTTTGTATGTTTATATCTCATAGTTACACTTCCTTGTGTGTTAATATAGAAACGTTTTTTCTACAACTCTGTAAAAATGTTTAATTTGTTTGTTTATTATCCATCGTTGTTTTAGAAGAATCTCTCGTACTAGTTAGTTTTCCAATTTCTTTGGTCTGGGCTAGCTTTTCGGTTTTGCCTCATCCTCTTTTCTTCTGCCATCTATCGTCTCCGTAAGTACATTTTTTTCGCATTTTCTCGATTGTTTCGGTCTCCTAATCGTAGAACTGGTATATGACTTTAAGAATATTATAGAAGAGCGAGACCCTGTCCTACGTGGCAATTTTTGTTTAAAATACATGTAAATTTTTTTGATCAGCTGACGACGGTTTTGAATGGGAGACCAAATGAAAGGATATTTTTAGTGGCCGATTTTAACCGAAGGGTTGGAAGTTCTAGGAAAATATGCAGAGGAAGTGATAAATGTAAATGGAGAACGACTAATAGATGTACGCGCCCAGTACAGTTTAAAAGTATGGAATGGGTTTTTCAAAGATAAAGATATCCACAATTCACTTGGTTTAGCGGAACTAGTGAAACAGTAATAGATTACTTTATCGGCAAACACAACAAAATAAACGATGAAGATGTTCGAGTCTAAATAGAAGTCGAGTATAACTCAGACCATTGTTTGTTGAAATCAAGATTGTGTGATGTTTATGTAAACAAGACAGATCAATTATAAATTCATGTCGCATCCAGTTCCATAGAAAAAAAACTAGTGGTTCTAAAAAGCACATACTCTCGCCCTATATTCACGCCAAATTAACCCGCAAAAAGTACTCAAATTTTCGAAAAATTGTACATGACTATTTCAAAATCTATCCTTAAGGAACAGATTTCACCAAGGGAAAAATCTATCTTTAATATTTTAGTTGTAGGAAGGAATTAAAATATCGTTTCAAATTCAAGGTACCGCGACATCAACCAGATCGATTGGGAAATGTCAATTTTGAAGAATATCGGCTGAACGGTTCAGCCGCTAGCCGATTGTTCGCAGAACGACAGACGGACGGACGGACTGACTGACTTTTGCCGTCATTCTATTTTTCGGTATCAAGTACCCACAAACCATGGATTCTGGCTACTGTCTCAGTGTTTCCTTAGAATGTGTCTATAACATTCTATAACATCAGATCGATCAGAGAATGTCAATTTTGGAGAATATCGTTCGAACAGTTAAGGTGCTAGCGTTGACCGTTGACGGGCGGACTGATAAAACCCTCGTTTTGTGGGTCTTGATGCCCAACAATCAATTGACGACAAAACGACTGAGTACACATCATGTTAGAGGAAGTAATATATTACATCAAGGATCATGATTTATCGAAATTTTTGTTACCTAGGCACGACAATATCGACTTTTTCTGTTGAGAAATCGCTCATTTCTGCCGCACGATTACAAAACTTTCTCTTTACTACCTACGTAGTAAGACGATAAAGTAAAATAGTTATTCCATAACGCAAACTGTGAATAGAAAATTTTTAATGGCGGCCGGCCTCTTACTACGAGCCTTGCTGTCGCATGACGATAGTGTGTCGTAAGCAGTTTTGTCCTGACTATGATAATTCAGTCGGTAGGTGTAGTATAACAAATTAAATATTTGCATTTTTCAGTCAACGTAAAGACAATTTCGATGTTTTTGTACTTTTCCTGAGTTTCTAGGTATTTAACGAGCTATTGATACTCCTGACATGGGCATTGGCTGCTTAGGTTTCTCTTAATTTGTGCGCGCATACGACATTACTAATATTGAAAGAAAGGAATAATATGCCCTGCATATTATTCCTCTGGATATTAGCCCTCTTGAGATGGCCAAAAGCTCTAATTCTGAAGTACAGCAGTCATTGTATGCCACCATCGTTACGCTCCCTGCTTCCAATGCTATAGCACATCTAGAACATGGCCGTATTATTCTCAAATCACCCGAATGTCCATGCATTACAACTAATAACCCAATACAATTAACAATATAGCCCCTAAAGCATTATAACAATATTGCATATCTACAGTATAACTTTCTACAAGAGCTATCCATGCGAGTAATGCTGTGAACTGCTGGATATGCCAATGATATTGCCCATTATTTCTTACCCAATTGTCATATCGTTTTGTGTAGGGTGGTTTTCCACAGATGTATTATTAGATTACAAGTATGTTCCAAAGTATAAGTAGTGTACAAAATGCAATAGTATATTTCAAAACTGTTGCAAAGAAGACGAGAAGGAGTGTGTTATTCTAGCATCTTTAATTTGCAATAATTGCAAATAGGAAAACAATTATTATTTTCCTATGTGTTCGCTTTTGTTTGCATTTGTTCATGAAGTAAAGATAAATACGTTTATTCTAATTTTAATTTTGTAATAAATGTCATAAAATGTTTGGATGCAAAACTCGGGCACTTCGAATTCGATGCATTGTGCCACGCACGTCATGGATTTAAATTGATAGGAATTTTCTATTTGTCACCCTAGAGGCTCCCAACTTTGCCCATGAGGTTTGAATCCCTCATGTACGTGGAGGGGACGCCACAACAAAGCTCCCAGTAATATTTACTTGAGAGGTTTCTTGGCTAAGCAATACGGATTAGGACAGAAATTGTTGAAGAAATTAATTTTGCCGAACTTTTAGCCAGTCAAATATCACAGTTATTTTGCGATTTATGTTGAATAACAATGTAATTATAGTAAAAGAAGATACCACCGTTTTGCGGAGAAGAGGGATCGTCAGTAATTATGGAGAAAATGAACTCCAACAGAAGTATTCGATCCTCCAAGTTGGGGGTTGAGGCGTAAGCCAGCTCCCTTACACTCATGAAAATATTTAAGTGCTAAAAACCTAATGGGAAATGAACTGCCAAGAACGATACACAGGCAGATGGTAAAGAACTTTAATGTGTAGATGATTGTAGTTGTAATAGTTTGGTTGTTCAAAATGTTTTCACCTTGTCTAAACTGTATTAAATTGTGAATTCTTTGATGTCTGTTATATTAATTTACTCTTTTACTTACTATGTTGCCAGAAAAGTGCCAATTTTTCGACAGATAAATGTTTCGTTCGTCCCTAATATCAAAAAAGAATTTTTCTTTCTCCTATACTTAATAAATTCTGTTTTCCTATATGTAGTACAGCCGAAAGTGTATTATCACACATGACTTCAACCACGACCATATTTGTTTTTGACGTGTCTCATCCTACGCTCGTATCTGAAAACCTGGGGGTCACGTTTTTGTGAAAATGTTTTGCCACTGGAAATTAAACTAGCGGGAATCATTTTTTCTGTTCAGTTCTTTTACGGTGGGGAATTTCACTATACACACTAACCACACCGGTTCATCTGATTAAGCGGTATTTTTGTTTAAAAATGTTTTGAAAATTCACAGGAAACGACTATACCATCAAAATTGAGCATAATGAAGATAAGTAGCAGAATAAAATAGATAAGTGTTCAAATAAGTACACATTTCCTAATCCACGATGGTCAACATGCACGAAAATGTTTTTATTACTTTACTTTATTACTTTTACAGTGAAAATGGTTTCATAAGATGATAATTTAATACATTTCGAAAAGGTATTCATAAAATGTGCTAATGGTTACTATAACTCCATCTGAATAAGTAATGAGATTTATGGAGGTATGTTTTTGTAAAGTTTGAAAAGAAGGAAGCAGTTCGGACATAACAAAATATTATTTCTTGATACGCTGGATGTACAAGATTTCCAAATAATATGGTGGAAAGCTATTAAAGCTATTTTATTATTATTTACAAGCTGTTTTTCTTCGCGCCCTCCCTGCATTTAATGATCCCTTCCATTTAGTAACTAAATGAAAGTAACGCACTCGTTGTAGTGTTTTATTTGATCTAGAAGTCATGAAGTGTTGAAGGAATATTTTTCTCTGTAAATACAGTGTAGTATAAGCAGTCTAACGTAAACCTGACAATGAAAGTTAATCCACTTTGAAAATATTAGAATGTAGGTCTATATGTCTATAAAAATAAGTAATGATCAAAGATTTAAAGCACAGGATTTGGCCGGCGTCGTTAGCCGAATTACTTAACTACCCTCCACGAAGTCAAAGAAGTTAAGCAATTCGTGACGCCACGGATTCCTAGACGGGTGACTGTCTGGGAACCCCGGTTACCAATGGCGTCGAGCCTCTAGCCGAAGGGATTAAAGTCACTGTCTGCGACGTGACGAGACAAAAAGGACAAAAACTTCAAGGAGAATAAATCTAGGTACGCTCAATACCCAAGAAAGGTTAGAAGACGCGTTGCGAAGACGCAACAGAATTTCGAGGGATAACTAAAATATTATCAAGGGGTGGCAATCAACTTTAATGAAACAAAATGTCAAAATTTATGCTTCGTACTCGAGTGATGCGCATTGCGAGACCAAGACCAAGAGCAAGACCCTGCTGGTCTTGGTCTTGGTCTTGTTCTTGCAGACAGAATATTGGTCTTGGTCTTGCATACGCGTTGCCAGTCTTGGTCTTGGTCTTGGTCTTGGTCTTGCATTGCTTTAACGGGTCTTGGTCTTGCATTTTCTGCAAAAACCAAGACCAAGAAAGCAAGACCAAGACGCGCATCACGACAAAATTCGCGAGTGATATTGTAATACGCAACTAGCGCATTTAATGAAGATGAGACCAGGGCTGAATTAATACTTGTGCAGATTAATCACGTGTTTAAAGCCCCCTTGTTTAGGGTCCTCCAATAGTTTTAATATTTTTGAGTTACATGCTTTTATATGAGGTTTTGTTTCAATGGCGGACAATCAGGTTGTAGTGTAAATGTAAAAGTAAAGTAAAAGTAAAAGTAAATGATAACGTAACAAGTGTAACGTATTGTAGGACTACAGTTAGCAACCGCCACAAAGGGCGGCGGCAGAGGATTAGACGCCAGGGGCCAGGCAGGATGTGACACGCCGAGGTATTCTGGGAAATCCAAAGAGCTAGGGAAAGGGATGCCCAAAGTACGGGACAGCGCATTTTTGCCGCGTGCCGCGTGTCAAATTCTTGGAATCCAGGGAAATGGATGTCCAAAAATGCCTGGCAAAGCGGTCAGTGTGGGCCGTGTGCAAAACCCAGTGACGTTTCAGGTCACGTGGGTGGGGGCTATATAAGAGCGGACGCAGAGCGCGGGGGTGGGGGTTGGTTGAGCTGAGAGGGAACCCTCGTGCGAACGCACAAAAACTTGCGCCCAGGGCGGTGCGGAGCCGAGCTAGGCTCGTGCGGCAAACCATGTGTTGGGACGCCGTTGTGGACTATATCCACGGGTGACAAGAGGTCGCCGGAGCTGTCTGCTGTGTGCGGGAGGCTCGCTGAGGAGTGGCGCGGGCCACGAGTCAGTTATTCATTTTTAAGGATCGCTCCTGCGATCAGGAAAGTAAAGATCTACCAGAGCTGTAACTTAAAGTAGTACTGTACATATTGTGAATAAACCGTACATATTTATCATTGAAGCTCGTGTCTGTGATTATTGTGTATTCCCACGACGTCACAGACGGGTAGACATAATTGGTGGCAGCGGTTATAAAGAAGCCCACGGGGGAGTACGTGCACCCACCAAATAGTATAATTGGTGGCAGCGGTTAAACGAATTCCACGGGGAATATCACCCACCAAATAGCATAATTGGTGGCAGCGGTTAAACGAATTCCACGGGGAATATCATTCACCAAATAGTATAATTGGTGGATGCGGTTATAAGAATTCCACGGGGAAGTGTTGCTCAATTGTTATAATAGCAGCAGTTAAAACATTCACGCCGGAACGGCACGGCATTGTTGCACCATACTCATACGTGGTCGCAATATTACGAACAGTGGGTGGGCCAGTGCGTGGGTGTCTCGACGGGCAGACATAATTACGACGCACGGGAGCAGAGAGGGTCCGCTCCGAGCCAGACGCCCACGTCTTCACGGCAACGCCGGAAGGAAGGAAGGAAGGAAGGAAGGACGGAGAAGGAAGGACGTCTCAAGGACAACCGGCTTTGATAAAATCAAGAAGTCAGCAAGGATCTGGTGTAAGTATAGCTATCTGCATTGTAAGGTTCGGTTCAGGTTTCAGTTATGGCTTACCTACCGAGATTCGGGAAAGATTGTGTAGTGCACGTGGCACAGGAATTAGGACTCCAAATTACAGGTGGGGAAACTTTGGTAGTTCTAAAAAAATTGATAGAGGAGCATTCCGATTACGAGGAGGAATTTGTGAAAGGGATAGCTCAGGCATATAAGGATGAACGCGAACGAGAAAAGGCTGAACGTGAACGAGAAAAGGCTGAACGCGAACGAGAAAAGGCCGAACGCGAATTAGAGAAGGAACGCGCCTATAATGATCAAAAAGCCGAACGCGAAGCAGAGAAGGAACGTGCATTTCAGTTAGAAAAACTGAGAATAGAACAGGGCCAACTGGCGGGTAGAGCTAGTCCGCAGTCCGAAGTAAATAGCAAAACGCACATTCGATTAAATCAAGTTATGAGCCGATTCAAAGGGGAGGACGACGACATAACAGCATTTTTAAGTGTTTTTGAGAGTCAGGCGGAACAATTAGAAATTCCAGAAGAAGAGTGGGTGGCAAATCTTATGGGACTGCTCCCACACCAAATCAATGCATCGCTAACGTTAGAAGGGCAAGGTAGTAGAACAGAATATGCCGATTTAAAGAATAGGTTATTAGAAATGTATCGATTTAATGCCGAGAAGCTTCGACAATTGTTCGCGAAACATGTAAAAGCCGCGAATACTACCTGGAACGTATACGCGAGAGAGCTGAAAAATTATTGCAAAGAATGGGTAGCAGGACTAGATATTCATACGTTCGAGGACTTAATGAATCTAATTGTAACCGATCAATTGAAGCGTCGTGTGCATATTGATATTAAAGAGCATTTTATTGATGAGTGGGGGGAATTTAAGATGCCGTTAGAACTAGCTCGTAAACTAGACAACTATGAAAACAATAGGGCAGGCTGGAAACGGTCTTCGTTCAAGCCTTATAGGAAATCGGAAGCCGGAGGGGAACATGTTGCAAGCACGAGCAAGACGATGCCGATAGTACCGGAAATTCAGGGGAAATCGAGCGGTAAGAAAACCGATGTTAGGGCAGCATACGAGAAGCCAGACAAGCGGAAATGCTACGGGTGTGGTGCCACAGACCACATGGTCCGTGAATGCCCGCAGCGCCGCGTGGCCGAAAAAATGACTCATGTGGCAGACAAAACAGCTACGGAATTGTTTTCACCGTACGTGTTCTTTGGAAAAATTAATAAAATTCCCGGAAGATTTTTGCGCGACTGTGGTGCCAGTTTCGATCTTGGCCATGAGAAATTTATTAGCGACGAGAATTTAACGGGAGAAAGCGTGTGGATTTTGCAACCGCTTGATGCCTCACCACGAAATCTCCCGGTGGCAGAAGTCACCATTGAAGGGCCATTCGGGAAAGTAGTAACTAAAGCCGCAGTTGTGCCTCGGGAATGCGACAGCGGATATTACTTATTAAGTAATAGAACAGCTGCTCTGTTGGAAGAAGTAAAGGCAGGATTTATTGAGCCACAATTAGTTGCAGCCGTAACGACGCGGGCAAAAGCCGCTGAAACGTCGCGGGTGACTCAAGAGTCGGGGCCGGCTGACCGACACGCAGGCGAGTTTGACGCGGACGAGCAGGTAGAAAACCTTGAACAACTGAGGCAGCAGGGAGCCGTTAGTGAAAGGGACGCCAGTGCAAGTGTACTAACGCCCGAAGTGAATGAACTCATAAATGTTACCCAGACTGAGTTCGCAGCTTCACAACAAAGTGACCCGGAAATCAAAACATTATACGACGCGAATAAGCACAACGTACCGGAAGCAGGGCGCGAGTCGTATTTCGTGAAAAATAGTATTTTGTATCGGTCAAGACACAGCAATCGCGGAGAAAAATTTAATATGTTAGTAGTTCCGACTAAATATCGGGCCGCCGTTCTCAAGGTGTGCCATGAAACCGCGAATGCACATTTAGGTTGCACTAAGAGCAAATCCAGCATGTCGCGATACTTTTATTGGCCTCGTTGTTTCCAGGATATGGAGACATATGTGAAAACTTGCGATGTGTGTCCAAAGGTTGGTAGGCCAAATGATCGAAAAAAAGCACCGTTAATGTTAGTACCGCCGATAACGGAAGTCTTCGGTAAAATAAATATTGATACTTGTGGACCTCTTCCCGAAAGTAAAGAAGGCAACAAGTTTATTTTGACAGCCATTTGTTTAGCGTCTAGGTATCCGGAGGCTATTCCAATTAAAGATTTGCAATCAACAACTATCATTAGTGCCTTGTTGACATTATTCAGTAGAATCGGGTTTCCTAAGGAATTACAAACAGACCAGGGCACGTGCTTTACAAGCGCATTGACAGGTGAATTTGCTAGGAAGTTTGGGATCAAATTGGTGAGAAGTTCGCCCTACTACCCGCAGTCAAATCCTATCGAACGCGTGCATAGAACGATGAATCGCTTAATCAAAGTGTTATGCTTGGAAGCAGGAACGGAGTGGGAGGACCAAATGCCCGCGATTTTATTTGCTTTGAGAACCACGGTGCACGAGAGCCTCGGATTCACGCCAGCTGAATTAGTGTATGGGAGGAACCTCAGAACTCCCATAACTTTATTATATGAACACCTTGCAGGCGAGGACGATGAGGAAGAAAATTCCGTCGTCGAATATGTGTTCAAGCTAATAAATAGGCTTCAGAAATCTCGCGAATTAGCTCACGAGAAGCTTGTTAACGAGCAGGAGAAAAGAAAAACGTGGTACGATCGGCGAGCCGTACACAGAGAATTCGCGCCGGGCGACCGGGTGCTGGTGTTGGCCCCGAATCGCACAAAAAAGTTATCTGTTCAATGGATAGGACCGGGAGAAGTAGTAGAAAAAAAATCGGACACGAACTACTCTGTCCGAATGCCTGGGAAAAAGGAAGAGCGTATCTACCACATTAACATGTTGAAAGCGTACGTGCAACGTACCGAATATCTGAATTATGTAGCAGATCGCAGCTCAAACTTTGAAGTTGAGGAAGACGAGCTGGATAAGTACGCTATTAACCTTGATAGTGTCGACTTCGATGTGGAAGCTATGCTCGAAGGAACAGAAGTCGAAGACGAGTTCCGCGACAAACTGCTCAATTTAATTGTAAAGTACAAGCATATATTTTCAGACAGACCAGGGTTGACGGATGTCGTCACCATGGACATTGAATTGACGGACGAGTCGAAAAAGATAAGAATTGCGCCTTATCGAATGTCGCCGCGTCAATCAAAAATTTTGCAGGAAGAAATCGCGAAGATGTTACGGGATAACATAATCGAAATAGGCGACTCTGATTATGCTTCCCCTATGATTCTTGTAGAAGCGCCGGGACGAAAACCAAGACCGTGCGTAGATTATCGCAAGCTAAACCAAATTATAAAATCAGAATATTTTCCGTTGCCGAACATGGAGGAGAGGATAGAAGCAGTAGCGGCAGCTAAGATTATTACTACATTGGATTTAGCAAAATTTTATCATCAGATACCGCTCACTCCGAGAGCGCAAAGATATGCGGCTTTCTGTACAAGCTTTGGCACGTATAGGCCATTAAGATTGCCCTTCGGGCTAAGAAATGCACCTTTTCAGTGTAGTAGGATGATGGCAGCTTTATTAGCAGGATGTGCAGAATTTGCAGTCCCATACTTGGATGACATCGCCATTTATAGCGACACATGGCAAGAACACCTTAGACATTTAGAGCAGGTGTTTCTAATATTAGAGAAAGCGAAGTTGCATGTGCAGCCAAGAAAGTGTAAATACGCGCGTAAGAATGTGCAATACCTAGGCTACATGGTTGGTAGTGGCATGATGCGGCCGGTAGAGGCCAAAGTAAAAACTATTAAAGAGCACCCCGTACCTCAAACGAAAAAGCAAGTGCGTGCTTTTCTCGGATTAACGAGTTACTACAGGAAATTTATTCCCGATTATGCGGGTATATCAGCGCCATTAACGGACTTATTGCGAGGTCGCGAACGGCAAGGCAGGGTAACGTGGACGCCAGCATGCGAGATGGCATTCGAGAAACTGAAGAACGCTCTCTGTCACGAACCCGTCCTTCACGCGCCAGATTTTAATAAGGATTTTATAGTGCAGTGTGATGCGTCAAAAAGAGGTATTGGCATCATTTTGGCACAGTATAATGATAGAGGAGAAGAAAAACCGGTGTTATACTTAAGTCGTAAATTCACAGATTCGGAATTATTACGATGTACAACAGAACAGGGGTGCACAGCCATAATATGGGCATTGCAGAAACTAAAGTACTATTTGGATGGAAATGCAAAAATTAAAGTGGAAACAGACCACAACCCATTAGTATGGCTAAATAATTGTTCAAGTAAAAACCCGAGATTGATGCGTTGGTCATTAATGATCCAAGCATACAATTTAGAAATTATTCATAAAAGGGGTAAGGATCACGTAAATGCTGATGCTTTAAGCCGTATGTTTTACTGATACATGGAACCTGAACTGAACCGGGAATGCGGAGGGCTACACTGAACCGAATCACTTGATTGCATTGTATAAAATCAAGACAAGAGAAGAATCACTGTATATATGTAACAAATTGTTGAAAGTGTATTGTTTGTGTATTCTGTTTGTTTCATGTGTGTCTTATGTATGTGCAATTATGGGTACAAAGTGAAGCTCTGAAGACATTGTTGGTTCTGGGGTATCAGGGAAAGTATCACATCATTTGATTGTGAATACTACGGAGGTAATTGCAGCAGACTGTATGTAATTTAAGATTGTAGAAAATTGTATATATTAGAATGAAAGGAGGTACGTGAAGTAGGTTAGTTATTTATATTAGCTAGATTTTGATAAAAAAAAAATATGTTGTAAATATAGAGTAGGTTAGAGAGATCAATAGAGTGTGAGCCCAATGGCCAGGTAAATGGTATAATCATATCCAGATCCACAAATCTAGTTGCGGGACGAATTTTTTATTGTGGTTATATCCTGCATAAAAAATTCAAAATAGGGTATGGAGAAGTATGTAACGTATTGTAGGACTACAGTTAGCAACCGCCACAAAGGGCGGCGGCAGAGGATTAGACGCCAGGGGCCAGGCAGGATGTGACACGCCGAGGTATTCTGGGAAATCCCAAGAGCTAGGGAAAGGGATGCCCAAAGTACGGGACAGCGCATTTTTGCCGCGTGCCGCGTGTCAAATTCTTGGAATCCAGGGAAATGGATGTCCAAAAATGCCTGGCAAAGCGGTCAGTGTGGGCCGTGTGCAAAACCCAGTGACGTTCCAGGTCACGTGGGTGGGGGCTATATAAGAGCGGACGCAGAGCGCGGGGGTGGGGTTTGTTGAGCTGAGAGGGAACCCTCGTGCGAACGCACAAAAACTTGCACCCAGGGCGGTGCGGAGCCGAGCTAGGCTCGTGCGGCAAACCATGTGTTGGGACGCCGTTGTGGACTATATCCACGGGTGACAAGAGGTCGCCGGAGCTGTCTGCTGTGTGCGGGAGGCTCGCTGAGGAGTAGCGCGGGCCACGAGTCAGTTATTCATTTTTAAGGATCGCTCCTGCGATCAGGAAAGTAAAGATCTACCAGAGCTGTAACTTAAAGTAGTACTGTACATATTGTGAATAAACCGTACATATTTATCATTGAAGCTCGTGTCTGTGATTATTGTGTATTCCCACGACGT